>JAVJIF010010603.1:0-122268 GCA_038442645.1 Agave tequilana
CCACCTTGAGGTAACAATTTTCCTTCCTTTCTTTTTTTCATGTATTATTGCATTTCATTCATACATTGAGGACAATGCGTGAGTTAAGTGTGAGGGAGGGTTTACTAACATGCTAACTTCACTAATCTACAAAAAAATCTTCTTTAAAACTTTTAAAAAAAACTTTCTTTAAAACTTTTTGAAAAGGAAAATAATACTTGACTTATTTTTGTAAAAAATTAAGTTAATTTTAAGGAATAAGAGGATCATAATTAGGATTTCTTATACTTAGTCAAAATAAAATTATTGTTTGATTTTGAGGTTAGAAAGAAAAATTGAAAAAGCAATTTAGTCGTGATTTTTTACTTTGATGAAATATGCATACTTTATAGACTTACACACTTAGGGTTCTAAAACTAAGATTCTTATGCCTTATATAAAATATATATATATACACATATATCAAAAAAAATCTTCTGATTAAGTGGGTATTTGTGCCTTATAAAACATAAATATTCACGCCTAAAGTGGTTCATATAAATAAAAATCCTTAGTTTTGTGGCCTTGTTTGCTCAAGTCCTAAGTCCTTGGGTGCTTTCTCACTCGGTGCCCTAAAACTGTCTAGTTTGGGAGTCACCCTAAGGCTCGTTACTGGGCGAATTAGAAAGCCTAATGAGCTAATGGATATTACCGTCATAATTAAAAAAAAAGAAAAAAGAAGAAGATAAAAAAGAAAGGAAAATAATATGGCATAAGAGTTAGAGTTGATGAATCCTGAGCCAAATTTTCACGGTCACAAAATGCATATGACTTAGGGTAAAATAATAGACTAGATGAGAAATACAATTTTAATCCTTACCTTGATTGAAAACAAGTTTTCGAATAAAGACTAAGTTTTGGAATGACTAAGTTTTGATAATCCTATGACTTATAGAGTACTTGAAATTTTACATTAATAATTCAAATATTTTTCCTTTCAAAATGCGGTTTTTAAAAAAATACTAACAATTCATTTTTTTCCTTCATGGAATTTTGTGGGCAATCCACTGAAAACCCTCACGAGACAAAACTCGTCCTCTAGGGGTAACCTAGAGGTTTAACGCTTGTTGCACGTGCTAAGTGCAACCGTGATTCCTACGAAAGTGAGTTAGTTTAGTTTTTCTTCTCTCTTTGTTTTTGCT
This sequence comes from Agave tequilana, assembly GCA_038442645.1. Classification (NCBI taxonomy): domain Eukaryota; kingdom Viridiplantae; phylum Streptophyta; class Magnoliopsida; order Asparagales; family Asparagaceae; genus Agave; species Agave tequilana. The sequence continues at coordinate 1,161 of JAVJIF010010603.1, forward strand.
CGAGGACGAGCAAAAGATAAGTGTGGGGGTATGTTTGGACACATATATTGTATAAATATTATTACATTTCTACATATATTCTGTAATGAATATTGTAAATAACTTGTCTTAATGTTCGAATTCATGCAGGTATGATAGGGAGAAGATAATCATGAAATTTATCTAATTAAATTCAAAAGTTTAAAAGAAAGGGGATCGATTCAAATCCAAAGGTTTTAGAAGCTATCTTATCGAAAAACTGGATATATCAGATAAGATAATATTATCTAATTTCAAGAGAAAAATAGATTGTTTGAAGACCCTATCTGTTTTCGCTGAAGATAAGTGAATATCTTATCAATTTTAGAAGATAAACTAAAAATCAAAGAGGATAAATGGATAGAGAGAAGATCAACGGATGAGATGAAGTAATTTAAATTTGGATTCAGGCTGGATATAGTTTAGCATTTAATTATAACTTTCGTTACTGAAGGTCAAATCTGATGATTCAAGATGATACAGAAAGAAGACTTAAAGGTTACAATTCTTCTGTTGATCACTCGTTCCAATTCTATCATTTGATAAGTGATATACAGTAATCAACACAACGCCAACACCTGCAGATCAAAATTGAATTTCTGGATAAATCAAATTTATTTAGATAAGGGGAGAATTCAAATTCAGAAATATCCATCTTCCTATCTTCATACGCTTTCTATCCCTCTAGTTTTCTCCTATAAATACCCTCATACCTCGAAGGCAAAAAGAGCATCATCTCACAGAGAGAGCCTTAGTTTAGGTTTTTCTTCTTCTTCAATGTAATTTTTATTTTTTATTTTCTTTTAGGTTAGAGAGAGTTACATGAGAAAAAAGAGGAAGAGTTATTATAGAGTGACACTATTATAATCTTTTCTTCAAGAAGCCTATATTGAAGATGACAGTCAATGGAGGTTTCCCACTTTTCTTCATTATGCTCAATCTCACCAAAGCCTTTCTTTCCTTTATTCTTTTCTATTTGCGTTGATAAGTCTTTGTTATGATTCAACAGTAGAGGTACGTACTCTTTTTATTTTCTTTTTCAGTTCACTTATAATTCTCTAATTTTAGTCTTTTTTTTTCTTTTTATAAATAAAACAACAGTACCACAACCTCTTCTTCTACCATCTCCTTCTTAACTTAACATAATAATTTTATTTTCTTTTTACAAAATTGAGAAGATAAATATTAATTAGTTTCAATAAATTAAAACAAAAAAAACTTACACAATGATTCTATTGATGTCCTTCCCTGTGGATCACAACCCGTTAGCCCTTGGCTGCACGGTAGAATTGAGAACCTAGCACTGTTCTAAATTTCTGTATTTTTTTGTGCAGGTTTGGCTCGTTTACAAGGGTGCTCGAATCTCAAAACAAATCTCCCGTGTTTGCGATTGCTTTCTCTATCTTTCACTTGTGTTTATATCTTGCATACTTACATTGCTTATATCTTTATGTGCTTGATATATATTGTGCTAAATTGTTATATGCTTGGGATTGTTTGCTCACACTTGTATTCAACTAAGAGAGCCATAGCGGCACCTCAACTCTTATCTAGAGGAATCTTGAGGAGATAGTCCAGAGCCCTTCACCGAGAATTCGGCTACACTCTTGTGTTATACTTGGTGTGTTATGCATAATAATTTTTAATTTGCATAATTAGTTTTAATTCTACATTAATTCATCATTAGATTAGATAGTCACCTATTCACCCCACTCTAGGTGATTTCAATTGGTATCAGTGCTTGGTGCTCTTAATTTGGGTTTAACTACCTAGAGTTAAAGATCCTCATTTTTAGCTAATCACAATATTTGTACACACACGTGGATTTCATGTCACCTCCTATATTTGACATTCTTAACATCCGAACTTGGAAAGTTAAGATGTCTATGTACCTCAAAGCCCTGGGTATTCATGTTTACTTTGCCACTATTAAAGATTCATATTGTTTAAATGGCAAAAATCTTGAGGCTAATGGAAAAGCCATCCATGCTTTGAAATCTACCCTAAATAATGAATATTTATCTAGGGTTGCTAATCTTGATTCGGCTTTTATAGTATGGAATACTATAGTCTCTCTTGGCGAGCAAAAGCAATACTATGTGGGGAGTGACTCGGATGATGGAAGTGATGCTTCCAACTTGCGCTACATGGTCCAAGGGGATAACCCCCTTGAGGTAAACTCCGAATCTGAGATTGATGAGGATGTTGACATGTCATATGATGATCTTACTTCATTTTGTCAACAACTTCTTGAAAAATATGATTTGCTTAAAAAGGATCATAAAAGATTGAAAAATAAATATGAGTCCATTTTAAAAGAAAAAGATTCTTTTCAAAATTAATTGGAAAATATTTCTAAAGAAAATGAATCTTTAAAAAAGGAGAATATTTCTTTGTTTTCTAAACTAAATGATATTTGTGAAGCAAATAATTTTTTGCAGAATAAAATTAATTTGGTGGAAAATGAAAAAGAAATTGCTTTACAAGAAAACAATTATTTGAAAAGAAAATTTGTTTCAAAAGAAAAGGAAAATATTTCTAAAAAGAAAAGAAGTGTTGATTCTCATTCTCATGATATTTTTCATGCCACCATTGATAAAATGAGATTCAAGTTTTGAAAAATAGAATAAATTGTTTGAGCTCAACTTTGAGTAATTGTGCATTCAATCATTCTAAAATGAAAACTTTGTTTCAAAAGAAACAAGCTCCACATGTTCATGCATATCACCCACGACATACATATGCACACTTTGCACATCATGGTCATGCTCATTCTCATATGCATGCTAGAGTGTATAAGTGTAAACATTACGGCCGCAAAGGCCATCTAGTAAAATTTTGTTTTGATAAAGTAAATTCTATTAATTTTGCTAACGAAAATATTTAGGTTTCAAATAATGCTAACCCCCGTGGGCCCAAAAGAAATCTCCACATCTTGTATTTAATGTTGGTGTGAGCTCTCACATGACGTGAGAGGTTTGGTGCCCTGGTGGTGGATGCATGGGCTAGATGGACATAAAATTGATGTACCACTATCAAGGAAGTTTGGTGGGAGGATCACCATATTTTGGAGACTAGAGAATAGTGCATTTGGTTTGGTAACTATCTCTAAACTTTCATTTAGTTTACATGCCTTTATATAAATATTTTTAGCATGTTTTGTTTTTGTGCTTCATGTGGTGAATACTTGTTTAGATGAATTTTTCAATTGAACTTGTGTATATACTTGTACAAGTAGTGAGTAACAATTGATTCTTATATGTTTGTACTTCATTGCTCATTTGTACTCATTACATGTACATGTATAATCTAGTTTTGATGATTCTTTCATTTATACATGTTTTTCCTATTCTTGAATATGTTATGCTTCATGTATATGCAATTTTGTCCAAAACTAATAAATATACATATATACCCTTGAGTCACTTGCCTTCATGTAAATTACATTATGGACTCGTTTGTGCTTGGGATATGTATATATATTGTTAGTTTTTGATAAAACATACATATATCTTTAAGTTTGTTTAAATTTGATGAAAAATATATTTTTATGATTTTCATGTTTTTGATAAAAGAAATTCATGTTTATTTTGAGCCTCATTGATTATTTTCATGAAAATGCTATTCACATAATTCTTGTGCACTCACACTTCATTTGTTTACTTATGACATTATTTTCATGAGAATTTTTGAGCTATATAAACTTTGAGTGGCAATTTTTGTGTACTTAGCAATGTTTTCATGAGATTCATATAGTTTGATTTCATATTTGAAGAATTTTTAACTAGTTTTTAAAAATTATTTTAACTAATTATTTATTCTTCAATTGGTAGTGTTTTCAATTTAAACTAATTTCAAATTATATTTTTGAAAACTTCTGCCCTATAAAGGAGGATGGTTGGGCGACCATGTCTTGTTTGCTCTACATTGAAAATCTTTAAACTTGTGCTTGTATAGGATGGATAGTTATGAGTAATACACACGATCTTCATGATATTTCACTTTTGTATAACCATACATGTTTTCTATATATGTATGCTTCAAAATTTCAATAATATCAATTTCAATTGTATTTTCATTTCATACATATATATGTTTTGATTGTGCATGATTTACAATATCCTTACATGTTTTAAGCACAAATTATGTTTATGCTAAGCTTGACTAATTTTTAAATATTAATTGGTATCTTAATGAGCTTATGCATTATTTTCAATTGATATCAAAATATACTTCATATTTTACCTTTTAATTGATATCAAAAAAATTATTTACAATATACTTACTTGGTATCAATATGTTTCAATTTCAATTTGGTATAAAAATTTCCGATTTCGATTTCAATTTCACTTGGTATCAAAAATCTACTATTGGTATCTTAAAATTTTGTTTATTCACAAGTAGTACCAAATTTTTTTTAAGAATGTCAAGGTTTTGCTTTAAGTATTATCAAAATTTTGTTCAAAAATGTTTGATATGTATTGCCTATATGCAAGGGGAGCTTAATATCTCCTCTATATTAGATTCATGTTGAGTGTATCTTGTATTGAGGAGCTTGACATCTCTTTGTTATGTGATACACGTGTGTAAGGGGAGCTTAATATCTCCGCTTATACATTGTATATTATGCTTTATGTGAGTTAGGATTTTGTCATCCTTTCTTCATGTAATGCATGCATGCAGGAGGAGCTAACTTCACGTCTCTTTCTCATGAATGTATATCGTATATATATTTTATTGTTTGATTTATTCTCACCCCTTTGTTGATGATTTGACAAAAATAGGGAGCGGTATTTTGTGATTTTATATATACATGTTTCTTTCATTCTTTCATCTCCTTGTTTTTATACAAAAAGGGGGAGAAGGATTTTGGGTTTTTGATATATACATGTTTCTGCATATATATGTTTTGATTTTTGACAAAAAGGGACAGAAGTCTTTGATGCGTTTATGCATGTTTATCTCCTTATTTATGCATACATGTTTGTTTAGTTTTATACACTTCATTGAATATCATATTATTTATTTCTATGCATGAGTTAAGGGGAGCTTCTATGAAGTTAACTTTAATCCATGCATATATAACTCCATGAGTTTTGTTATAATCAAAAAGGGGGAGATTGTTGGCCCAAAGGCCCATTACTCTAGTTTTGATAATAATTAACTCATGTAGTTATAGTACTAATGATCTTATATTTAATTAGTCTCAGATATTTGATCAAGATCTTGGTTGGTGCTTAGCTTCAACAAAGGATTTAAAGTCACGTTTTGGAGCTAGTACGTGTTGATTCAAGAGCTTACGCATCAAGATTGCTTCAAGTACTCAAGAGAAGTCTAGCTCATTAGATCAAGGTTTGGATCAAATCAAGAAGGAGAGGAAGATTTTCAAGACAAGATTTTAAGAAGACCTTGTGTCATGTTTGTTAGTGTCAAGATTTGTTTTTAGATAAAATGTAAAGGATAGATTAGTTCGTGGATTGCTCAAGTTCAAAAACACTCACACACAAGATTTATATGTGTTTTCATAAAAGAATTTTTGTTCTAGAAAAATACCGTTTTGATTTTTAAGCTTCAAAATACTTGTGTTTTATCAAACTTATTTTAGAGCTTATTGTCAAAATATAGATATCTCATCATTTATGTGTAGTGGTCATATCCATACACACTAAGCTTCAAAATTGTTTAAATATCTTATTTTTGTATTTGGAGAAGTTTTGAAAAAAATCTATTTTCTATTTGGAGATTATTTTTGGAAAATATAGGTTTTTGTATAAGCCAAAATTTCTATATTACAAAAATAGTTCAAAATGTTTGTAATGTGTTTTGTTTTTTAATCAAACATGTTTGTATATCAAAGTATTTCAATGAACTTATTTTTGTAGATTTTTAGTAATTTATAGGATTTTATTGAAGGTAAAAAGACTAAGTTTTAATCCCTAAAAGATGTTGGACTGGCCTTCTACCGGTCGACCGGGTGGTCGACCGAGCCAGAAGTCGGTCGACCTGGCTGTCGACCGATGTGCACAAACGTGCACAGCCTCTTTGGCTGGTGGGCCGGTCGACTGACCCAGTCGACCGCTAGAGAGCTCTGTTCTCTGGATCTGGCCCCAGTCGACCAGCATAGAGCTTCTACTCTTTGTATCCAGGCCTCGGTCGATCCGGCGGTCGACCGGTGGCATAACGATCGGAAATCTGACCATTGGCGGTCGACCGATCGGTCGACCGACAGCAGGATTTCCTGCTGAGTTGGACCCCAACGGCTAGTTTTTGGAGGCCTATATATTGGGGTTCCCTTGGACTGTTTTTGACAAGATTTGAAGTGGATTTTAAGATAGATTTTCCTACACTTCTAAGTGTTTATCTCCACTTATTTTAGAGTCAAATACTTCCATATCAAAAGGAGAGTTTTTTCAAGAGTGTTTTGTAAAAGAGATTTCTTGAGTTTTTCACCACAAATCCAAGTTTTTCTCACACATACTTGAGCTTTCCATTGCTATATCAATCTTATAGGAGAGTTGTTGTGATAGTGTTTTTAGGTGATCAAAGTGTTTAGATCACGAAGTGTTCATTCTTATATTTGAGGAGGCGGACTTGTGGGTTCGCGTTGTTTCGAGTTCTAGTGAGAGCTCGGTGTAGAGGTGCAGCCTCGGCAAGCTAGAGTGCTTGCGTGTATTTGTTCTTGTGGGAACAAGTGAGGGACTAGTGACTCCAAGTGTTCTAGTGTGAACTCCTTATAGGTGTTGCGGCACCGAGTGATCCGGTGGGATCGATTCTAGTGGAAATCCTTCATAGTGTTAAAGGCGGGGACATAGAACAAGGGTGCTCGAATCTCGAAATAAATCTCCCGTGTTTGCGATTGCTCTCTATCTCTCACTTGTATTTATATCTTGCATACTTACATTGCTTACATCTTTATATGCTTGATATATATTGTGCTAAATTATTATATGCTTGGGATTGTTTGTTCACACTTGTATTCAATCAAGAGGGCCATAGCGGCACCTCAATTCTTATCTAGAGGAATCTTGAGGAGATCGTCCAGAGTCCTTCACCGGGAATTCGGCTACACTCTTGTGTTATACTAGGTGTGTTGTGCATAATAGTTTTTAGTTTGCATAAATAGTTTTTATTCCACATTAATTCATCATTAGATTATCTAGTCACCTATTCACCCCCCTCTAGGTGATTTCAGGATAATGTTTGCAGAGCATTGTGCATGGATCTCAAGTCGACCGTTTAAACTTTAAGAAAGAAGTTTCAGGAAGAGATCAAGAGACAAAGTCTCTTCATAACCGGCGATGACAGAGCTTCAAGGAAACAGAGCCTTATCATGGCAAGGGCCATTTTCTACATGGAGAAAAGTTCTCTGGATGTTGGACATCTCCGTCTAGGTACGGCCATGAAAGCACCTGAAGGGATACTTATTGATTTTAAAATCGCTTAACAATGATAATCTTCGAAGAAGATTGCAGGAAAGCATCAAAGGGTTTCTCTGAGAGTCCTTTAGAGCACATGGCCTTGAAGGAAAATAGTCAAGATGGAGTTCTTCAGAGCACACGCCCGCGAAGGAGAACAGACAAGATGAATAACTGTTAAGAGGCTTATGGCCTATTTATAGGCTCGCTAATGGACATTAATTAACAGCATAAAAATCAAAGCCGTTCTTAAAAATCAATTAATAGCCTTAATTCGCTACGTGAATATCAAATTCAGTTTGGGCGAGACACGTGAATTTTTGCTCCGGGAAGTCCTAATGACACGCGTCCCCAGCCGTCAACACCGACTTTGCCTTGAAAGAGCCAATGAGATCTTCGCGTCGCTGTAAACTGTATGCGATGCTTCAAGGGTTGTGTTTTGAAGTTAGCGTCCCTTTGCAAACAAAAGGCTGTATTCTCTCAATGAAAGGAGGACCGCGTCCTTGATAATTCAAGGCCGCGTCTTAAATCCGCGTCCTTCTACTACCCCAGGGATGCCTCCCCTCCAACAAATTGAAGAACGCAGGCCTGCGTCTCTCAACAATCTTGGGCCACGTCTCTCAATAATTCAGAGCACCATCTCTAGACAATTCAGAGCCACATCTTTAGACAAATCAGAGTCGCATCCACTCAACAAATCAAATCAGAGTCGCGTCCTCCTGACACTTCAGAGCCACGTCATCCTGACACTTCAAAGCCGCATCATGATCAGTTATTAATATTGCACAGTTATTATCATATTCACATACTTATTATAGAATAAACTCAGCTTTTTCCTAATTATTGTTTAATTTATTTGCAGGCCCATTCCTAAAAGAGAGGGAAGAGAAATGAGCCCAAAAGCCCATCAAATTCTGATTTAAATCTGAATTAATTCGAAGTCAGTAAATCAGGGCAGATCAGGTCGGTTTAGATCGGTTGAAAACCAGTTAGAACATATTCCTACAAATCAATCGGTTGAAGCCAAAGATCAAAAGCCGTTTCGTCAAAATCAGAAGCTGAAACGAGAAATCTAGGAAAAGCTAAAAGCAAATCATGAAGCCAGGAAGTATCACCAACAGGGTGTGGCCACCTGGCCACACCCTGGCTGCAAAAACGCGGCAAAAGCCACGTTTTCGCGGCATTGTTAGGGAGTTAGGGGGAGCGTTTGCTCCCCCTATCTTTGTACGCTCTCCTTTGTTAGGTTTTGCCTATAAATACTGGGATTTTCAGAGCGTACAAGGGACGACCAAGCAGAGAGTAGAACTTAGGCTAATTTGTAGTTTGTAACTTAGGTTTTTAATTTTCTTTCATGTAAATTTTATTTTATTTATGTAACTGAGAGGAGAGGAGATTTTCATGGAGGAATGAGAGCAAGATTGTACTGAAGGTGACACCGGTGTAAGTGATCTTTTCTTCTATTGTTATTTGAATCGAATCGAGGTTCCCTTTTCTTTTCTATTCTTATTTTTTTGCTTCCCTATTTTGTGTTTGTGGATCTAAATGAAACCGATAGCCTCGAAGTTACCTTGTCCTTGCATGTGCCATTGATGGCTTATGGTGATCGATATCCATTTCTATGGTAGTATAGCTCGCCCCTACATTTATAGTTAAATCGGGAATGGAGAAGATATCATCTGACATGCTTCGCTCGCCTTTAAAGAAAGGTACATCATCAATACGGGTAAAAGGTAAGCAGGCGCAGAAGAGGTAAGTATGTTTTTTAGGTTTTAGTTTTTCTTTCTTTTCTTGTATCTTTTAGTGTAGATCACCAACACCATAATCACCCAAATCTCTTTCACTCTTTTAATTTCTTTGTACATATCACTTCTTTTTCTCCATCTTCTCATTCTACCACTTTCTTCCTAACTTGACTTTTAACTCTTTTCCATTTTCTTTTGAAGAACTAAAAGAAGAAGTTTAACCATTGATTGTAGCATAAAAAAAGAACTTATTAAAAAGCTTCCATCACTAGTCCCTCCTTATGGATCACAACCCGCATAGCCACTTGCTATTGCGGTAGAATTGAGTACTTGCACTTTCTATTTTAAAGTTCTGAAATTCTGTATTCTGTGTGCAGGTTCAACCTCAATCAAATTTTGGCGCCGTTACCGGGTAGGGACGGTAAGTAATTCTCTTTAAAGTTTACATTTTGGTTAACCTTCTTCTTTGTTTTTGGTGTACAGATTTAAGAACAAGGAATTTATGCTGCAGTGGACATATAAGTGGCCCTGGACTCTGCTCAAGAAAGCGAGCCCAGAAGCGCTCAGATTTGCTACATTCTTATGGCAATCTGAGTGAACTACTAACCTATATTTTCTGCAGGTTGGCTGAATTGCATAGTTTATATCTATAGCATATATCTCCTTGTTTGACTCACTATATATATATTTTTTAACACAATAGTTAAAAGTTGATTGTAATTGCTAAAAATAATTTAGACTTTGCATTTAGGCATGTGTCTATTTCATTACATTTTCTATTTACTATTGAAGAGTGCTGGAGCCAAGGTATGTGTGCATAACATTTAGTATAAGGTTCATTCTTGTATAAAATATTGCTTGAGTGTTACTTTTTTTTATATATTTGTACACTACATTAAATTGATTTAAGGGCTTGACCTATAAACAAGATAAGGTGGGGAAGTCATTACCCTCCCTTAGCCCACAAATAATCTACTCACTCACTAACCTAAGCATAATTAACACAGAGTAGACGTTAGCCCTAGGGACATCTCAGAGTCAAATAGGAGACTGACTTAAGGGGGAAGTTGATTTGAATCTGACTCTTGCCAAATCGGTGACTAAGGTTGGGGATTGAGGGGCGAAACCCTGAAGGCTGGTGGTTTGGATTAATTAGGCCCGTCGCTTCTGCGCGAATACCACCCACCAATCTTGCCCTTACCTGGCTGATTAACTTGTGATCAGATTTGGCAATATACCCCCCGTGGCCAGTCTAACCAGTTAGGAGTCGTCTAGGTCTAAGGTTTACCCTAACTTAGGTTAGATTTTTTTTCTTTTTATTTGTTTGCTTATTTGTTTTTTCTTGTTTGTGTTTGACATTTCTTGTGTGATATGGCTCATAATAACAATTTTTCAATTATAATGGTAATCCATATTACACACCAACCTCTTTTTCAGATATTACCAACCTGGCATATCACAACTTTAACGAACCTAGTGTACCAGATTGGTCTTATCCGAATCAATATAACCCATGCACCCAATCTTATAACCATAATTTCCAAAATAATTTCAACTCTTCACAGAGTCAATGGGGATTCACCTCCTTCGCGTCCAATTTTCAACCAACTTGTCCTCCTTATCTACCTTGTCCACAATATATTTAAGATTTGTACTCAGTTCCGCAGTTCAAAATAGAAAACCTTCAATCTTGAAAATGAGTATGTGTGAGTCCAAGCAACAATATCTGACGGATTCACAATTTATTCCAAAACAACACTTCATCTTTTCAAGTCCAATCGCAACAAAATGATGAACCAATCAACTATGAGAAGATGCTTGAAGCCATGACTTAGGCTCAAATTGCTCGGAATCGTGACATAGATATGATGGTCCAAACTCTCCGTTCTCACTGTTTGACCATTTCTGATGTCGCTAACCATTCTGTTAGAGCCGAAGAATCATGTTGTTTTGGAAAATAAGATTCTATTTCAGTACAACCATTTGAACTTGCCCAAACTCTAAATTTTGAAAATGACATTGACAGTTTGACAAGTTATCTCTTTCCTGAATTGAACTTGAGAATGAATATGATCCTGAACCTCAACTTGGTGATTCAATTCTACTTCCTGATTCAATAATGACTCCAGTATCTTCACCTGATTTCAATCTTTTTCCCAGTCAACATTAGATCCTGTGCCAATTTACCATGAAGTTGAATCGCCAATCTTTTATGATCATCATATTGAACTTGACCAATTTTTGACTTTTGAAAGTTCCATTGACAAATTGGCAAGTTCTCATTTTTATAAAATTGAACTCATTGAGAAATATAACCTAGATTCTCAAATTTGTGATCCAGTTTAAATTCTCGAATCAATATTGACTCCTATTTTGTTACCCGACTTGAGTAATATTTTAGAGTCAGTTTTGATTCCCACACCTGTCATTCTTGAACTTGAATCACTGATTGAAATGGGAAAATAGTAAAGAAAGAGTTTAGGAAGTCTTAGTCTCGTTTTAAAGTAACCGTGCAGCAAGGGCTAGACGGGTCGATCCACAGGGAAGGATGCGATGGAAGCTTTTCGGAACGATCTTCTCTGTATTTGGCTTGGAAAAGAAAAGAGATATTATTTGTGAGAATTAGATTTAATCAAGCAAAAGAGGTATAGTTTACCAATTATCTACCACAACCCAAAGTATTTGTCTCAAAGAATGAACATCATATTGAATGAAGAAGTATCCATCCTAGGTTATTGATTGAGAATCAAATAAGGTGAATAATAATGTTGGAACCCTAATTAGTGTGCGCTAATAAAAATTAAACTATAGTTCATTCTAATTTCAAAGTATAGCATAAGAGAAGTTTTTACTTAAAATTATGCCATCAAAGTATTTAAGAATGAACTATGAGTAATCATTTAAAAAGTGCAGCCTGAATTAAGTAAACCAAATTATCGATTCATCTTCAAGAACACCATTTTAATTCTAGGGTTTCTAGATGTCAATTAGTCCATCTTTTAAACTAAACTAGGGTTGATCGAGAGATTAACAAACTATAGGTTTAATTAGTTATTCATTTTTTTATTTTTATTTCGAATAAGAAGGTTGCATGGAAGTTAAAGAAGAAGAAATAAATAATCTAAACGGAAAACTAAATTGAATTGCAAAGAATAAAAAGAATGAAGAACTTTTTTATTGGATGTCACCGGCCAATTACAAAGCTCCTCTCCTTCTTCAAAATCTTCTTCTTCAAATAACAAAAACGAAAATACAAGAAATTTCGAAAAGAAGAAACGATCTAAAAGAAAAACCCTAAGCTTCAGCTCTCTGGATCGCCCTTCTCTGTTACTCTGTAAGGGGTATGTATAGGAGATATAAGACGCAGAGTCCCAGTACGACTCTCCCACGAAATCGCGTTACCAGATTCCTCCTAACGGCCGCGGAAACGCGGCTATAGCCGCTTTTCTTCGGCAATAGCATGGCGAATGACCAAGCATTTTCTTGCGTGGCCTCCTCTGCTCCGTTCATCTGGGCATCTCCTTTTGGATTCTGCATTCAAACCTTCTATCTTGAGAACTCAGGATAACTTGTGAAGCAAGTTATCACGAATCCGAATTTATAAAAGGATTTGTTCCTTTATCTTTAAGCTTTTCTCCCCTTTATCTTTATCCTTGTATTGCAAGCAACCAGGTTTAAGTAGAAGTCCATCTTTGTTTAAGGATAAGGATCCATCTTATCCTTCTCCTCTTTAGCAATTAGGAGTTCTATTTTATCCTTCTTCTTCCTCCCCTAGATTTTAAATTAATTATTTAAAATCCATGTTTAGATTAGGTTAGATAAGATAGAAGTTTCTAAATTACTACAATTAATTATGCAAGTGGGCTTGTGAAATTCTTGGGCTTTTGGGCTTCACTTGTACTTCATTTCTTTATTTTTTTTAATTACTCAAGGCCTGCACAATATTAAACAACAAAAACATTAGTAGCAGTGCTTAATAAAAGAATAAATAGGGAAATATGATGGTAAATGTGATGTTAATATGTACTTTTTTACTACCTATCACACCCCCACACTTATTTTTTTGCTCGTCCTCGAGTAAAAAATAAAAGAAAAAAAGAAAAAGAAAAGCTAACGTATCCTAACTCACTTTCGTAGACATCACGGTTGCACTTAGCACGTGCAATAAGCCGTTGAACCTCTACGTTACCCCTAGAGGACGAGTGTTGTCTCGTGAGGATTTTCAGTGGATTACACCCACAAATTCCATAAAATAAAATGTTAGTGATTTAATTAATTTATTTATTTTATTATTAATTTATTATTTATTTGAAAAAGGAAAGATATATTTGAAATATATTTGAAGAAGCGAAGTAATAAATAAGTTTTAGGATTATCATTTTATTCATTCTTGAACTTAGTCTTTATACAATAATTTATTATCAATTTTAGGTAAGGATTAAATTAAATTTTATATAGTCTCTTTCGTTGCCCTAAGTCATATGCATCTTTGTCAATCTTTACTAGGGATTCTTTAACTTGGACTCTCATGCCTCTTTATTATTATTATTATTATTTTCTCTTTTTTTAAAATGTATAACTCATCTAATTTTCTTTTGTATAAGTATCAAGGCTTCTTGAGGCCCTCATACCTAGCTAATTGACTATTAGATGTGTTAGTACATATATAGATAATATTTTTGATTTTCTTAGAATTTCTAATTCACCCATATAGCGAGCCTAAGGTCGGTGGCCCCCAAACCGATCGATTTAGGGCACCAGGTGAGAAAACACCCCACAGACTTAAGAACTCAAGTAAATTAGGCCACAAAACAAAGGACTTTATTTACAAAATCACCTTTAGACGTGAATACTTATGCTTCGTGAGGCACATGTATCCAGCATAATTAGTGAACTCTATTATTTATTTATTTTTTTATAAGGCACAAGAGTCTTTGTCTTAGAATCCTAGATGTGAATGTGTATTAGGTATGCACATTTCATTAAGGTAAAGAGCAAGACTAAATAATTATTCAATTTTTTCTCCTATACCTATAAAAATCCAACAATTTATTTTATTTTGACCAAGCTTTTAGAAATCCTAATCATGAATTTTCTAATTCTTAAGATTAACTTGGATTTCTTTTAAAAGATAAGTCAAAATATTGTTTCCTTTGTCAACTATATAATATATATATATATATTTAGTTAAAAAATTTTATTATATATATTTTATTAAGTTAATAACCTAAGGTTAGTAAGTTATGTTAACAGCATTTATATATATATATATATATATATATATTATATATATATATATATATATATATATATAATTATAAGGTTAGTACCCTCCCCCAAACTTATCTCATGCATTGTCCCCAATGTATGCATGTATGTATAAATGCATGAAATGAACTGGCAGAGAGGTAGAGTTACCGATACATTGGGTGAAAAAGACCCAAGGCTGTGTCTACTTCTGGTACTGATTCCAAAAATGATTTCAAACATTGACCATTTACCTTGAATTCATTTCCATTCTCAGGGTCATATATCTCTATGGCTCCATGTAGAAACACAGTCTTAACAACAAAAGGCCCTATCCATCTTGATTTCAATTTTCTGGGAAAGAGGTGAAGTCTAGAGTTATAAAGTAAGATTTTTTGTCCTTGGACAAAAGTTTTTCTCATGATGAACTTATCATAAAAAATCTTAACCCTATCTTTCATAATCTTCGCATTTTCATACGCCTCGTTTCTTAACTCCTCAAGTTCAGAAATTTACAATTTTCAACGTGCACCGACCTTATCTAGATCAAAATTTAGCTGCTTAATTTCCCATAAGGTTTGGTGCTCTAACTCAACAGGAAGGTGGCAAGCCTTTCCAAAAACTAAGGCGGTCCTATACGCCCATAAGGCATCCACCAATTTTTTGGACCAGTCCTTCCTGTTTTGATTCACAGTTTTCTCCAAGATAAGCTTAACTTGCCTTTTTGAGACTTCTACCTGCCCACTGGTTTGAAGGTGTAAGGTATAGATAACTTGTGTGTTATGGCATATTTTCGCATAAGGGCTTAAAAGTTCTATTGCAAAAATGTGTACCATTATCACTAATGATGGCACGAGGGGGGTTCCAAAGCGTGAAAAGATGTTTTCTTTTAAGAATTTGACAACAACTTTGTTGTCATTTGTCTTGCAAGGGATGGCTTCAACCGATTTGAAAACGTAATCTACAGCCAACAAGATGTATTGGTGCCCAAAAGAATTAGGGAAGGGACCCCTAAAATCAATTCCTCAATCATCAAAGAGTTCTACTTCTAGAATTGAGTTTAGGGGCATCATATTACGTTTAGAAATCCTTCCTATCATTTGGCATCTTGTGTAAGTTTTGCAAAAGTCAAATGCATCTTTAAAAAAAGTGGGCCAATAGAAGCCACTTGTAGTACCTTTTCGGCTGTTTTGTGGGGACCAAAGTGTCCACCGCAAGCAAATTCATGATAAAAAGCTAGAACGCTTCTAGTTTCCTCTTTGGGAACACATCTCCTAATTATTTGGTCGCTATAATATTTGAAGAGGTAAGGGTCCTCCCACATGAAATACTGGACTTGAGATAAGAACCAATATCTTTCCTATTTTAACCAACTAGATGGTGTTTGGTTTGTGACTAAGTAATTAACTATGTCAGCAAACCATGGTTCCGTAGAGATAGTTAAAAGTTGCTCGTCGGGGAAATTATCATTCATGGGCAGTTCGTCAGAAGGTGCATTTGGCACATGAGAGAGATGGTCTGCGATGACATTTTCGATACCCTTTTTATCTCGAATTTCGAGAACAAATTCTTAGAGGAGGAGGATCCAACAAATGAGTCGGGCCTTCGCATCCCTTTTGAGCATTAGGTATCGAAGTACAGAATAGTCGGTGAATATAGTAAAGTAAGAGTTTATAAAGTCTTAGTCTCGTTTCAAAGTAACCATGTAACAAGGGCTCGACGGGTCAATCCACAGGGAAGGATGAGATTGAAGCTTTTCGGAACGATCTTCTCTGTATTTAGCTTGAAAAAGAAAAGAGATATTATTTGTGAGAATTAGATTTAATCAAGCAAAAGAGATATAGTTTACCAATCATCTACCATAACTCAAAGTATTAGTCTCAAAGAATGAACATCATATTGAATGAAGAAGTATCCATCCTAGGTTATTGACTGAGAATCAAGTAAGATAAATAATAATGTTGGAACCCTAATTAGTGTGCACTAATAAAAATTAAATTATAGTTCATCCTAATTTCAAAGTATAGCATAAGAGAAGTTTTAACTTAAAATTATGCCATCAAAGTATTTAAGTATGAACTATAAGTAATCATTTAAAAAGTGCAACCTGAATTAAGTAAACCTAATTATCGATTCATCTTCAAGAGCACAATTTTAATTCTAGGGTTTCTAGATGTCAATTACTCCATCTTTTAAATAAACTAGGGTTGATCGAGAGATTAGTAAACTATTGGTTTAATTAGTTATTCATTTTTTTATTTTTATTTTTAATTTTTATTTCGAATAAGAGAGGTTGCATGGAAATTAAAAGAAGAAGTATTAAATAATCTAAAAAGGAAAACTAAATTGAATTGCAAAGAATAAAAAGAATGAAGAACCTTTATATTGGATGTCACCGGCCATTACAAGGCTCCTCTCCTTCTTCAAAATCTTCTTCTTCAAATAACAAAAACGAAAATATAAGAAATTTTGAAAAAAAGAAAAAATCTAAAAGAAAAACCCTAAGCTTCAGCTCTCTGGATTGCCCTTCTTTGTTGCTCAGCAGGGGTATTTATCAGAGATATAAGACGTAGAGTCCCAGTACGACTCTCCCACGAAATCGCGTTACCAGATTCCTCTTAACGGCCGCGAAAACGCAGCTATAGCCGTGTTTTCGCGGTAATGGCGAGGGCAATGGCCACGCGTTTACTTGTGTGGCCTCCTCTGGTCCATTCATCTAGGCGTCTCCTTCTGCATTCTGCATTCAAACCTTCTATCTTAGAACTCAGGATAACTTGGGAAGCAGGTTATCACAAATTCAAATTTATAAAAAGATTTGTTCCTTTATCTTTAAGCTTTTCTCCCTTTTATCTTTATCCTTGTATTGCAAGCAATCAGGTTTAAGTAGAAGTCCATCTTTGTTTAAGGATAAGGATCCATCTTATCCTTCTCCTCTTTAGCAATTAGGAGTTCTATTTTATCCTTCCTCTTCCTCCCTAGATTTTAAATTAATTATTTAAAATCCAAAATTTAGATTAAGTTGGATAAGATAGAAGCTTCTAAATTACTACAATTAATTATGCATGTGGGCTTGTGGGATTCTTGAGCTTTTGGGCTTCATTGTATTTTATTTCTTTATTTTTTAATTACTCAAAGCTTGCACAACATTAAATAATAAAACATTAGTAACAGTGCTTAATAAAAGAATAAATAGGGAAATATGATGGTAAATGTGATGATAGATATGCACTTTTTACTGCCTATCAATAACCAATATTAAGTCACATTCTATTGTGGGGAAATGAATGTGGACTTGAGTTTCAACTTCTTGAGTTGGACCCACTTCCTGAACCAATCTCGACTCCTGAATCTTTACTTGACTTAAGTCACTTTCTTGAGTCGGTATTAGTTCCCGTACTTCCTAAGTCCAAGTCAATCATTCCATCTTTTCACACTTAATTATGGGACAAGGCGGTTGACAAAATTGACTTCGAAATTAATTATGAAATTTTGAAATTAGATGGGGTTAAATTTTTAATAAAAACTGTTTATATATACATCATTTTAGTGAGTTATATAAGAGATATTTCTGGTGGATTCCTCTAAACTCCACGAAAATTCGATTGGGCCACATTTCGTGGACCAATCAAACCACCACCTTACGGTAATATTTTCCTTCCCTTTCTTCTTTTTCATGCATCTTGAGGACAATGTATGAGATAGGTGTGGGGAAGGGTCTAACTTAACTTAGCTTTTCTTTTTTATTTAAAAAAAAGAAAGAAAAAATTAACATTTTCTTTACTTTTTAAAACTTTTTGAAAATAGAAATAATATTTTGACATATTTTTTTGTAAGAAATTAGGTCAATTTTAAGGAATAGGAAAATCAAAATTAGGATTTCTTATACTTGGTCAAAATAAGATTATTTGTTTGATTTTTAGACTTAGGAAGATAATTTGTCAAAGTAATTTAGTCTTAATCTTTACCTTGATGAAATATGCACACTTCATACACTTAACACACATAGGGTTCAAAAACAAAGATTCTTATGCCTTAAAAAAAAAGAAAAAAATATATCTATGAAGATAAACAAATCTAATTATTGATTATCTAGGTGCGTTGGCCTAAGCTAGCCTTGGCATTTATGCAAAAGATGATTAGATAAGTTTGAGAAAAATAAATATATAAAAAATTTCTGATTAGTTGGGTATTTGTGCCTAGTAAAGCATAAGTATTCATGCCTAAAGGGGTTCATATAATAAAATCCTTAGTTTTGTGGCCTTATTTGCTCGAGTCCTTAAGTCCTTGGGCTATCTTCTCACCTGGTGCCCTAAGACCGTTTGGTTTGGGAGTCATCGATTAAAGGCTCGTTACATGGGCAGATTAGAAAGCTAACAGAACTAAAGAATATTACCACCAAAAATTAAAAAAATATATAAAAATAAATAAGGCATAAGAGTTAGAGTTAAAGAACCCTTAGCCAAAATTTTACGGTCACAAGGTGGATATGACTTAGGTTAAAGTAATAGACTAGATGAGAAGTACAGTTTGACTCCTTACATTGATTGATAACAAATTCTTGAATAGAGACTTAGTTTAAGAATGAAAAATTCAATTTTTCTATAACTTATAGATTACTTAAATCTTACAATAATATTTCAAATATTTTTCTTTCAAAATGTGTTTTCAAAATACTAACATTTTTTCTCTTTCTTTACGGATTTTGTGGGTGTAATCCACTGAAAACCCTCACGAGACAAAACTTATCCTCTAGGGTAACCTAGAGGTTTAACGGCTTGTTGCACATACTCAGTGCAATCACGTGACCTGCGAAAGTGGTCTAATATTTTTTGTTTAGTTGTTTTGCTCGAGGATGAGCAAAAGATAGGTATGGGGGTGTGATCGGTCGTTAATATTGCACATTTATTATCATATTCTCATACTTATTATAGAATAAATTCTGCTTTTTCCTAATTATTGTTTAATTCATTTGCAGGCCCATTCCTAAAGGAGAGGGAAGAGAAATATGCCCAAAAGCTCATCAAATTCTGATTTAAATCAGAATTAATTTGAAGTCAGTAAATCAGGGCAGATCAAGTCGGTTCACATCGGTTGAAAACCAGTTAGAACAAATCCCTACAAATTAATCGGTTGAAGCCAAAGATCAAAGGCTGTTTCGTCAAAATCAGAAGCTGAAACGAGAATCCAGGAAAAGCAAAAAGCAAATCATGAAGCCAGGAAGTACCACAAACAGGGTGTGGCCACCTAGCCACTCCCTGGCCACGGAAAAGTGGCAAAAGCCGCATTTTCGCGGCATTTTTAGGGAGCTAGGGGGAGCGTTTGCTCCCCCTATCTACGTACGCTCTCCTATGTTGGGTTTTGCCTATAAATACTGGGATTTTCAGAGCGTACAAGGGACGACCAAGTAGAGAATAGAACTTAGGCTAATTTATAGTTTGTAAATTAGGTTTTTAATTTTATTTTATATAATTTTTGTTTTATTTATGTGACTGAGAGGAGAGGAGACTTTCATGGAGGAATGAGAGCAAGTTTGTACTGAAGGTGACACCGGTGTAAGTGATCTTTTCTTCCATTGTTATTTGAATCAAATCGAGGTTTCCTTTTCTTTTCTATTCTTGTTTTTCGCTTCCCTCTTTTGTGTTTGTGGATCCAAATGAAACCGATAGTCTCGAAGTTGCCTTGTCCTTGCAAGTGTCGTTGATGGCTATGGTGATGGATATCCATTTCTATAGTAGTATAGCTCGCCCCTATATTTATAGTGTAAATCGGGAATTTGGAAGATCTCATCTGCCATGCTTTCCTCGCCTTCAAAGAAAGGTGCATCATCAATACGGGTAAAAGGTAAGCAGGCGCCGAAGAGATAAGTATGTTTTTTAGGTTTTAGTTTTTCTTTCTTTTCTTGTAACTTTTAGTGTAGATCACCAACACCGTAATCACCCAAATCTCTTTCACTCTTTCAATTTCTTTGCACATATCACTTCTATTTACTCCATTTTCTCATTTTGCCATTTTCTTCCTAACTTGACTTTAACTCTTTTACATTTTCTTTTAAAGAACTAAAAGAAGAATTTTAAGCATTGATTGTAACATAAAAGAGAACTTATTAAAATGCTTCCATCGCTAGTCCCTCCTTGTGGATCACGACCCGCATAGGCACTTGCTATTGCGGTAGAATTGAGTACTTGCACTTTCTATTTTAAAGTTCTGAAATTCTGTATTCTGTGTGCAGGTTCAAGCTCAATCACGTCTCTCAACAAAACAGAGTCGCGTCTTCCCTACAATTCAGGGCTGCGTCTCACCCACAACTCAGTACTGCCTGAGTTTCTTCTCTATAACTCATAGTCGCGTCTCAGCAAATAACTAAGAACTACGTCTCCACCTTAAAGTTTGTGTTACTTCAACAAAGTGAGAGTTACGTCTCCACTTCAAAGATCGCGTCTCTTCAGTATTCTCTGGCTCGCGTCTTGACAAAACAAGAGACCTGCGCCTATATTCCCAATGAGAGTTCCATCTCTACTTTGAAGCCAATTCGAGTTTTGTAATGCTCAAAACTGCGTTTTTACATCAAGTGAAAGATGCGTCTTCACTTTGAAGGAAACTCGCTCCTTGGAAAAAGCAGAGCCGCGTTTCTTTAATGATGAGAACTCCGCATCTCCATCTCGAAGTCTGCATCACTTCAACAAAGTGAGAGCTGTGTCTCCACTTCGATGTTCACATCTCTCCAATGAATGAGAGTCACTTTTCTACTTTAGACGAGGACTGCGCCTCCAAGGCAATATGACCTTTGCGTCTACAAGACCTATATTCAGTCTTTTGCAATCAGTTCAATAGTTCATTGGCGAAAGCAGATGACTATTCCCCCGGTTCAACAGTACACTAACAACAAGTTTAGAGCACCAAGGAGGTCTGGACTACATATCTAGACACTCACGATGATCATCTCTGGTACCTTCAAAAGTTTAACAGTACACTTGATTGACTTATAACCTGCACACAAAATACAGTATTTTAGATTTTAAGATTAAAGAGTACAAGTGCTCAATTCTACCGCAATAGCAAGTGGCTATGCGGGTCGTGATCCATAAGGAGGGACTAGCGATGTAAGCTTTTTAGTAAGTCTTCTTTTAAGATACAAAGTTTGGTTAAAGTTCTTCTTTAGTTCTTTAAAAGAAAAAGAGAAAAATTAGGTTAAAGTTAAGTGAGGAGAAAAGTGGTAGAATGAGAAGGTGGAGAAAATTGAAAAATGATTATTTACAAAAGAAATTGAAAATGGAAAGAAGTGGGTGTTGTTGGTGTTCTAAACTAAAGAATAAAAGAAAAGAAAAGAAACTAAAAATTACTTACTTCTTTTGGCCAAATACCTACTTGAATCTTTTGCAATGATGTTACCTTGAAGTGAGGCGATCAACGTATAGCCCACAAGAGTTGATTACTGTTTCCTCCACATTATATCATCAAGACGTTGCAAATATGAAGTGATACGGAATGAAACTCAAAATTCATCGTCATGAGCTATCGGTGGCACTCGCAAAGTCAAGGCTCTTTCGATGCTTTTAGACTCACTCGGAGAGCAATTGTACCAAAGAAGAAAAGTAGAGAAGAAGAAGAAGAACACAAAAATAAAGTACATACAAAAGAAACTACAGAGTCGAAAAGAAGGAAATCTTACACCGGTGTCACTCTCAGCACAAGCTTCGTTCTCGTTCTCCTATGAAACTCTGATCTCCTCTGATTTACATAAATTAAAACTAAAAATTACATAAAAAGAAAAACAAAACCTACTTAAAAATGAAAAAATGGACTAAATCCTATCTCTACATGATCGTCCCCTGGAGACTCTGAAAATCCCATTATTTATAGGCAAAACCCAACCTATAGGAGCGTATGAAGATAGGGGGAGCAAACGCTCCCCCTAACTCACCACAAAGCCATGGAAACGCAGCTTTGGTCGTGTTTCTGCGGCCAGGGTATGGCCAGGTGGCCATACCCTATTGGTGGTGCTCCCCGGTTTCTCGATTTGTATTTATCTTTATCTGGATTTGCAGTTTATGTCTGAGATTTTGACGAAATGGCCTTTGATCCTTGGCTTCAACCGATCGATTTGTAGGGATTTGTTCTAACTGGTTTTCAACCGATCTGAACTGACCTGATCTGTCCTGATTTACTGAGTTCAAATTAATTCTGATTTAATTCAGAATTTGATGGGCTTTTGGGCTCATTTCTCTTCACTCTCCTTTAGGAATGGGCCTGCAAATAAATTAAACATTTAATTAGGAAAATGCAGAGTTTATTCTATAATAAGTAGGAGAATATGATAATACATGTGCAATATTAGTGACCAATCAACACTCATGAAGACCAAGATCCAGACAAGATCGAGCTTAAGGTATCTCAGAAGATTGCCAGTCTAGTCTTAAGAGCTTGCTGATAAAAGAAAAGTCCAAAGTGTTTCGAAACCCATCCCAGTAAACCGTGGAGTTTTAAAAACTTTGAAGGAGGTTCTGTATAGACTGTCTAAAATTTACTTGGACAAGTCATCAAATAGCAGAGTTTATACTTCAGACGCGAGGATAATTAAAGCCATTCATACAATGCCAAGACGCAGAGCTCGAAGCCCATATCTCAGCATCACTGTAATGCCAAAACGCAGAGCTCAAAGTCCGTGTCTCAGCGTCGCTACAATCCCAAGACCCAGAGCTTGAAGTCCATCTCTCAACAACACCGTAGTGTCAAAGTGCGAGGCTTGAAACCCACGTCTCAACATCACCGCAGTGTCAAATGTGAGGGTGCATCCCAGCATCACTGCAATGCCAAGACGCAAGGTTCGAAGCCCACATCTAGCAAAGCTCAAAGCCCGCGTCTAGCAAAGCTCAAAGCCCGCATCTAGCAAAGCTCAAAATCCGCATCCAACAACATTTCAAAGCATAAACGCAGAGCTCGAAGCCCACGTTTCGACTGCAGAGGAGCCCTGCATCTCAGTTGTAACTGCCCTCATTACCTGTCCAGTTACTGCCCACGTAATGAGGGGAGTTAACCCCCATAATGGAGGGTTTTTAGGGGACAGTTTTACCCCTAAATCCCCTATAAACAGCTCAGTCTGCTATTGAACAGGGGTCAAATTTGGTCAAATTTAGTCAGGATTTTCAGCTAAGGAATACAGACAGCGAGTTAAACTCTTCTACTAACTTGTTGAGTCCAAGTTTTTGCCTAAGTCTCTTGAGATTCCATTGGGTAGGAGCTGTGCTACTCCGTTCGTGATTTGAAGAGAAAATTTCCAGAAGAGCTTGACATTCACCTGGTCAACAGAAAACAAGATTCACTTTTCACCGCTACACAAAGAATCCAGCCTTAACAAAGAAGAGATTCAATCATTCTCCCCTCTTTTATAATCGGATTATTGATCTATTGCAATTTTTTTTACAATCAAACAAAGTAGCTTGCAACTTTTCAATTTTTCTGAGTAAATAGTGACATGTTATAACATTGACGCTGATACCTCGTACAACTTACTGCTAGGATGACTTTAGATTCACCGCAATTCCATCGCCCCTTCCACTTTTCATCAAGTAATGTGGTACGTTGATAAAGATGAAAAGTGAGAATGTTGATTGTCGAAAGGCATCCGTTCAAGGAAGTCGAGAATTACTTCACTGATTCCCTCTTCTATTAGGATTCTCTTGAGACTGATGAGAATCTGCATCCAGAAGAACACTACTCTGGAAACGAAGCTGATACAGAGCCAGAACAAGAAGAGTGTCTCTGGAAAATAAATTCCCACCACTAATGTTGAAAGCGAGTGGTTTATCAATGAAAATTTAGATTCGGCTTACTTTTCTGTATTTGCTTCTGATTCTATATCGTCAGATACTAGCACTGATATAGACAGTGATCCTTGGTCAGCAATGAATGCCCTGACATCATTACATGCACCAATAAAGTCATCTCTTAGGGTACGCGAAAAGATCAGAGATGCACACAATGCTCTCTTTGAAGTATCAGCTAAGCAAAAAGGTCAAAAGCCAATTTTATTTAGAATAATCGAGTCTAAGCCCATAACAGTGAAAGGTCATGAGGTAATTCTAAGTCTCCATAATTCTTCCATTATGGACAAAAGTCACGTCATATGATGGAAATAATGGGGTATGATTTTATCAAGGAATCTGGCCTTAATTTTGGCAAAGAAAAGCGAGCATTACTTCATTCATTTGTATCGATTGGCAAAGACCCTGATTACTATCATTAGACTCGAAGAGGACTCAATTATGTATCTACACTAGTCTCGTCAGATTCTGAATCTGAAGAAGTGGTCTATCATGACAGCTCATTAGCAACATTGTCAAGGGACTCAGATGTCAGTGTCGGTGATATCTTTTAATGTCTCTGTTTGACTGATTTTTCCTGCACACAAAAGTAAAGATATTAGATTTAGAAATAGATCGTGCGAGGAATCAGTGCTAATCCGCGGTAGCAAGGCTATGCGGGTCGTGATCCTCAAGGAGGGACTGCGATAGAAGCGTTAAGCAAGTTAATCTCTAAAATTTATCTTTTTTTAGTTAATTGTCACGATGGTATTTACAAAGAAACATGGTATTTACAATGAGTTGTGAAAAAGAATATTGGAGAGATGTGGATTTAATCTACGAAAAAGAAAAGAAAAGAAACAAAAGGAAAACTTATCTCTTTATTTGCTTGCCGTTCGAACCGTTGCGATGATTTCCCTTTTCTTGGAAGGCGTACAAGCACGGCTTATGGGATCGTCCGCCTTCTTAATCTACTCTACGAAATAAAACAACAAGCTATGAAGACTTGTTCATCGCCATGGGCCGTCAAGGTTCCTTCTTCGGCTAGGTAGTCTCAAAGCGTCAAGTTCTCACGGTTTGCAAGTCATCGGAGAAAGAAACAATCACATAAAATAAAAATAGAAGAACAGAGATTAAACAAACTAGAGAAACAATAACACAAGAATAAAAATAAAAAGAACAAAACGAACCTCGAGTTGATTTATTTAACAATGGTGGAAAAGCAAAACTTACACCGATTGTCACCCTCAGTACAAGTAGATCTCCTTCCTCCATGAGAACATCCTCTCCTCTCGGTTTACAAAACAAGAAAATAAAAAATATACAAAGGTGGAAAGAAAACCTAAAAACCCTAACTTTGGCCCTTTGCTGGACGCTGGACCCCCTTTGCGTTGCACTGCAGGTAATATTTATAGGTGCAGAAGGCTACAGAGTCCCAGATGAAACTGCCCACGAAAATTGGGATCTGTCTCTATCCATATTGCAGCGGATGCGCGGCTATTGCCGCGCCTCCGCGGCAGTTAAGTGGCTGCTGGCCACGCGCTTTGGCGCGTGGCCTCTCCTGGTCCGTCCCTGTGGGCTTCTGCTTCTGGAAGTTTGATCCTGGCCTTTTAATCTGGATTTTCGAGATAACTTGGTAATCAAGTTACTCTTAATCCAGATTTCTTCAAATTTTCTTCCCACGAATTTTCTTCTTATCTTGGCCTTTTATCCTCATCCTGCATGTGTTTAGGGTTAGATAGAAGTCTATCCTTCCCTAATCTCTGATATTTGCAACTTTTAGCCCTTGTATTTGCATTTTGACTCTTTGTATTTGCGCTTTTTCACCTGGGCTTCAAACATGGGCTTGGATCTGGGCTTTTGGGCTCTTTAGGCTTTATTTATTGCTAAAATAACAATTCGAGGCCTGCACACAATAAATTACAAATTATTAATAAATGTGCAGAATTAAATGAATAAATATGAAAATGTGATGGTAAATATGATGATAAAAATGCACTTTTGACTACCAATCACACCCCCACACTTATTTTTTTGCTCGTCCTCGAGTAAAAACAAAGAAAAAGAAAAAGAAATGAAAAGTTAATCTAACCTAACTCACTTTCGTAGGAATCACGGTTGCACTTAGCACGTGCAACAAGCCGTTAAACCTCTAGGTTACCCTAGAGGACGAGTGTTGTCTCGTGAGGGTTTTCAGCGGATTGCACCCACAAAATCCATAAAAAGGAAAATATTTGAATTATTATTGAAGAGACTAAGTAGTCTATAAGTTTTTAGGATCCTCATTTTTATTCATTCTTCAAACCTAGTCTTTATAAAGTCAATTGTTATTCATTTTAGGTAAGGATTAAAATTGAATTTCTAATATAGTCTTTTTCGTTACCAAAAGTCATACGCACCCTTGTGAATCTAGGAATTCCTTAACTTGGACTCTCATGCCTCTTTATTATTTTTATAACATCATCTAATTTTCTTTCGTGTAAGTATCAAGGCTTCTTGAGGCCCTCATACCTAACTAATTGACTATTAGATGTGTTAATATTTATATTTTTTTATTTTTTTATTTTTTTTTTTTTGGCATGTATAACTCATCTAATTTTCTTTCGTATAAGTATCAAGGCTTCTTGAGGCCCTCATACCTAACTAATTGATTATTAGATGTGTTAGTACATATAAGTAATTTTTCCTTAGTTCCCTCGGACTTTCTAATCCACCCATGTAGCGAACTTAAAGTCGGTGACTCCCAAACCGGTCGGTCTTAGGGCACCAGGTGAGAAAACACCCCGCGGACTCAAATTCCAGTGAACTAGGCCACAAAACTAAGGTATTATTTTATGTACTCACCTTTAGGCATGAATACTTATGCTTCTTGAGGCACATGTATCAGCTTAATTGGTGATTTTTTTTTTTTCTTCTTTTTTTTTTTTTTTTTTATGAGGCACAAGGTCTTTGTCTTAGAATCCTAGATATGCATTTGGTATGCACATTTCATTAAGGTAAAAATCAAGACTAATTATTTATTCAATTTTTCTCCTATACCTAAAAATTAAACAATTTATTTATTTTGACCAAGTTTTTAGAAATCCTAATCATGATTTTCCTAATCCTTAAAACTAACTTAGATTTCTTTCAAAAAATAAGTCAAAATATTTCCTTTTATAACATTTTTTTTTTTTTTTTTTAGCAAATTTTGTTAGTGTCTACCTATGTTAGTATGTTAGTAAAGTTGTCTACCTATGTTAGTATGTTAGTAAAGCCCACCCCCACACTTATCTCATGCATTGTCCTCAATGTATGAATGAATGCATATATGCATGAAACAGAACAAGGGAAGGCGGAAGTTACCTTAGGGTGGTGGTTCCGGAGGTGGTCTAATTGGTCCACGAAATGCGGCCCAATCAAGATAACAGATAATTTGGTGGAACCCACCAGAAACTTTCCTTACATAACCCACTAAAATATATGTATAATCATTTTTTAGAATTTCCACCCCATCAAATTTCCAAATTTCATAATAAATTTCAGAGTTAATTGTCTCAACCTCCTTGTCCCAAAATGGAGTATGAAAAGATGGAATGATTGACTTGGACATGGGAAGTACGGGAACGAATACTGACTCAGGGAAGAAGCTCAAATCAAGTAAGGGCTCAGGAGTCGGGCTAAGTTCGAGAAGTGGGTCCAAGTCAAAAAATTGAAACTCAAGTCCACAATCATCTTCCCACAATGGAATGTGACTCAATGGTGGTGATTCAAGTTCAGGAATGATAGATGTGGGAATCAAAACTGACTCTAAAATATTACCTAAGTCGGGTAACAAAACAGGAGTCAATAATGATTCAGGAATTTGAACTTGATCATAGATTTGAGAATCTAGGTCACATTCGAGTTCTAATTCGGGAAAGGAAAAACTTGCCAAATTATCAGAATTTGAAGTTTCGGCAAGTTCACAAGATGGTACTGAATTAGAAACTTGTTGTTCCAAGCAACTTGGTTCGTCGGCTCCGATCAAGTGGTCATCGATATCAGAATCAGCCGGCCGGTGTAAGCATTCCACCATCAAATCTATGTCATGATCACGGGCTAATTTAGCCTCAGTCATGGCAGCTAGCATCCCTTCATAGTCGATAGGTGGATCATATTCTGATTGGACTTGAAAATAGGACGGGTAATCGTGATAAATTTGTGAGTCGGTGGACTCACGTATCATCATGTCTAAAATTGATGGTGATTTTTGCTTGGACTCATTCCTACTCATCATTTCCAAGATAGATGGAGTTCTATTCTGAATGGGTGGATCTGAGTATGAATTTTGGGAAAAATGTGGACTAGATGGATATGGAGGACAATTTGGTTGAGAATTAGACTCGGGGGACTCGAAACCCCATGAACTCTGTGACGAGTTGAAATTATTATGAAAATTATAGTCATAAGATGGGGGGTGTGGGTTATATTCATTCGGATAAGACCATTCCGGCACACTAGATTGGTCAAAGTTAGGGTATGCCGGGTTGGTAATATCCGAATAATAGTTAGGGGTGTAATATGGATTAAAATTGGAATTATTATTATATGCCATATCACACCAACACAAACAAAACAAACAACTAAACAAACAAAAAGAAAAATTCTAATCTAAGTTAGGGTAGACCTATGACCTAGACGACTCCTAACTGGTTAGACTGTCCACGGGAGGTAGGGTGTAGACTTTGACCACAAGTTAATCAGCCAGGTCGGGGCAAGAGTGGTGGGAGGTTTTCCGTCAAAGACGTTCCTTAATTAAATAACCACCACACTTCGGGCTTTCGGCCCTCAATCCCCTTCCTAGACACTGATTTGGCAGGAGTCAACTTCCAACACCGTTCCCCCTTAGGATAATCTCCTATTGAGTCCGAGATGTCCCTAGGGCCAACGTCTACTAATTTTTATGTTAGGCTTGGGTTAGTGAGTGCTCGGGATATGATTTTTGGGCTAAGGAAGGGTGATGAAATCCCCACCTTATCTTGTTAATGGGTTATGCCCTTAAGATGAATTAGTGCAAGTGTACAAGATAAATAGATAAGAATCACTCAAAGCAGAAAATCAACCAAGAGATGAATCCTATTCTACATGCAATGCGTACGTACCTTACCTCCAGCACTCTTCAACAGTAAATAAAAATAATTGAAAAGACACGTGCCTAATATGCAAACGTCTAATCAACTTTTAACGATTACAACCAATTTTTTACTGTTGATTAAATTAGCAGGTATATGGTGAATAATACAGAAAGTTAAGTACTGCAGAAGCTGTATTTTGCAGAGCTGAAGAGCCTGCAGAAAATTGGTTAGGAGTCAACTCCTTTGTGCCGCGTTTGCGCGGCTTTTGCCGTGGGAACGCGGCACTCTGGAGGGATCCTGGGCTCTGCTTTCTTGAGCAGAGTCCCAGGTCCACTTATATGTCACTGCAGTTGCCAAAATATTGTTTCTTCACCTGTAACCTGCAACAGAAAAGAATAAAGAATAAGTTAATAATTAAAATTTTTTGTTTTAGAGATAACTTACCGTCCCTCCCCGACAACGGCGCCAATTTGTTTGACTGATTTTTCCTGCACACAAAAGTAAAGATATTAGATTTAGAAATAGATCGTGCGAGGAATCAGTGCTAATCCGCGGTAGCAAGGCTATGCGGGTCGTGATCCTCAAGGAGGGACTGCGATAGAAGCGTTAAGCAAGTTAATCTCTAAAATTTATCTTTTTTTAGTTAATTGTCACGATGGTATTTACAAAGAAACATGGTATTTACAATGAGTTGTGGAAAAGAATATTGGAGAGATGTGGATTTAATCTACGAAAAAGAAAAGAAAAGAAACAAAAGGAAACTTATCTCTTTATTTGCTTGCCGTTCGAACCGTTGCGATGATTTCCCTTTCTTGGAAGGCGTACAAGCACGGCTTATGGGATCGTCCGCCTTCTTAATCTACTCTACGAAATAAAACAACAAGCTATGAAGACTTGTTCATCGCCATGGGCCGTCAAGGTTCCTTCTTCGGCTAGGTAGTCTCAAAGCGTCAAGTTCTCACGGTTTGCAAGTCATCGGAGAAAGAAACAATCACATAAAATAAAAATAGAAGAACAGAGATTAACAAAACTAGAGAAACAATAACACAAGAATAAAAATAAAAAGAACAAAACGAACCTCGAGTTGATTTATTTAACAATGGTGGAAAAGCAAAACTTACACCGATTGTCACCCTCAGTACAAGTAGATCTCCTTCCTCCATGAGAACATCCTCTCCTCTCGGTTTACAAAACAAGAAAATAAAAAATATACAAAGGTGGAAAGAAAACCTAAAAACCCTAACTTTGGCCCTTTGCTGGACGCTGGACCCCCTTTGCGTTGCACTGCAGGTAATATTTATAGGTGCAGAAGGCTACAGAGTCCCAGATGAAACTGCCCACGAAAATTGGGATCTGTCTCTATCCATATTGCCGCGGATGCGCGGCTATTGCCGCGCCTCCGCGGCAGTTAAGTGGCTGCTGGCCACGCGCTTTGGCGCGTGGCCTCTCCTGGTCCGTCCCTGTGGGCTTCTGCTTCTGGAAGTTTGATCCTGGCCTTTTAATCTGGATTTTCGAGATAACTTGGTAATCAAGTTACTCTTAATCCAGATTTCTTCAAATTTTCTTCCCACGAATTTTCTTCTTATCTTGGCCTTTCATCCTCATCCTGCATGTGTTTAGGGTTAGATAGAAGTCTATCCTTCCCTAATCTCTGATATTTGCAACTTTTAGCCCTTGTATTTGCATTTTGACTCTTTGTATTTGCGCTTTTTCACCTGGGCTTCAAACATGGGCTTGGATCTGGGCTTTTGGGCTCTTTAGGCTTTATTTATTGCTAAAATAACAATTCGAGGCCTGCACACAATAAATTACAAATTATTAATAAATGTGCAGAATTAAATGAATAAATATGAAAATGTGATGGTAAATATGATGATAAAAATGCACTTTTGACTACCAATCAGTCTCTCAGTAAATATGGTATCAACCAACTATTTAGAGGATGACAGAGAAGATACCTTTAAATCTGAAGAATTGATCCAATCAGACTTTGATCTATGGATTAAACACTTAAATACTCTTTGGGATATATGCTTTGAACAACGTGAACCACTCACTGAAGTTAAAGTGACTCAGATAAATCTTGAAGATGAGGCTAACCCTAAGACCATTTTCATAAATGAGGGCTTGTCTCCTACTGAGAAATAAGACTTAATACATCTCATACGAGAGTATAAAGATGTATTCGCTTGGAATTATGACGACATGCCCGGGCTCGATCGCTAGATTGTTATGCATCGTCTCAACATCAACCTAGATACCAAGCCAGTGAAACAACAACAATGATGGTTTCGTCCTGAGATCATGAAAGCAATCGAATCAGAAGTCAAGAAGCTAATAAACTCTGATTTCATCAGGGAAGAGCAACATTCTGATTGGGTAGCCAATATAGTTCCCATTCCCAAAAAGAATAGAAAGACCCAGATTTGCATCGACTACCGTAATCTAAATGTCACTTGTCCAAAAGATGAATTTTCTCTCCCGATAACGGATGTTATGATTGACAATACGTGCAATTTTGAGAGATATCTTTCATAGATGGCTTTTTAGGGTATAATCAAATAAAGATGTACCTTGAAGATGAAAAACATACACTTTCAGAACACCTTTGGGAGTATACTACTACACAGTAATGCTTTTTGGCTTGAAGAATGCTGGTGCAACTTATTAATACGCCATGAATGCGATCTTCAGGAGCATATACGTTAGACCGTAGAATGTTACGTCGATGATATCACTGTGAAAAGCCATGACAAAGACCATCATCTCGTAGACCTGAGAAGAGTGTTCGACTTCATGAGGGCTCACCAGTTGAAGATGAACCCAACCAAGTCCTTTCTGAGGGTAGCCAGTAGTAAATTCCTTGGATTTGTTGTTAGATTCAAAGGAATTCATCTGGATCTAGAGAAAATCCGTGCCGTCCAAGAGATGCAACATCCGAGAAATCTTAAAGAACTCAGAGGCTTACAAGGATGATTGGAAAATATCTAGAGATTTATATCGATCTTTTAGGACGCTGCCAACCCTTCACCAAACTAATAAAGAAGAGAGTCTCATTCAATTGGGATAGTGCTTGCCAAAAAGCATTTGAAGAGATCAAGGAGTATCTCATATACCCACCAGTTTTGGTAGCTCCAGTATCAGAAAAACCTTTCCTGTTGTATGTTCGAGCTATGGATCATTCCTTGGAAGCTTTACTAGCTCAAAATAATGATCAAAATCATGAACAAGTAATCTACTAGTTGAGTAGAATAATGATCGGGGCAGAGCATCATTACAATTTGATCGATAAAGAATGCTTAGCCTTAGTCTTCGTCATTCAGAAGATAAGACACTGTCTTGTGGGGTAACGCATTCACGTCGTATCTAGAGTTAATCTCTTGCAGTTGCTCATGACAAAACCATCTTCACTGAATTGCAAATTAGCAAAATGGGCCATATTGCTCTCACAATATGAGATGCAATTCATGCCATAAAAGGCGATCAAAAGGTCAAATTATGGATGTTTTCCTGGTCGATCATCCAGGAACTTCAAAATTTATGACGATCGCCCAGACGAGGTTGCAGAAGTTAACTTGGTCATCATCCCCTCAGAAGAACAAGTGTGACAATTATTCTTCGATGGAGCATCAAGGACAAGTCCTGAGGGAAATATCATCGCAGGTGTGGGGGTAGTACTTATTTTCCCATATAATTACGTGATCCCTCATGCATTCTTGTTAACTGAGCCGTGCAGCAATGTTTCAAAATAGAATGCTCTCTTGATTGGGATGTAACTTGCTGAAGAGATGGAGTCAAAAATGTCGAAGCATGCGGTTACTTAAAGCTCATCATCAATCAGGTTCGTGAGAATACGAAGTCTGATATGAAGACTTGGCACCCTATCACAATGCAACCACTGACATGGTTGAGAAGTTTAAAAACTTCTACATTGACCACGCACTGCTTCAGGAAACTACGCACGCAGATGCATTGGCGTCCCTCGCTACTTCATTGGCCCTTCCAGTCGAGCCACGGAGAGAGTACTAATCTGCAGTCGTGATTTGTACTGTTGCAAATTCGACCTTGAAGATAGTAAAACTCCAATAGGAGACCTTCAATTCTTGAGACTTTGACAAGTTTTGAATCTAGGGATTGGTGATTCCTTTACATTAACTTCGTCTTGTACGGTATATTGCTTGATGACCCTAAGGAGGCAGCTAACATTAGAAGGAAAGCTCCTCGATTCTACTGCAATGCTACCATGTGAACATTGTACTGTTGATCGTATAATGGAATCCTACTCATTGCCTTTCACACAAAGAGGCACAGGAGGCACTTGATTGGTCACTAATGTTGCATATTTAATGTCACATTTCCATACTTATTTTAGAATAAAAGCCTGCATTGTCCTAATTAATTGCTTAATTTATTTGCAGGCCCATTCTTTAAGGAGACGAAGAAAAATGAGCCCAAGCCCACAAAAATTCTGAATTAAATCGTAGTTAATTCACACTCAGTAAATCAGGGAAAAATCAAGAGGTGAAAACTGGTTGAGAAGAATCCTCTCAGAATCGATCGGTTGAAGCAAAGATCAAGCAAGTTTGATTCAGATTCTGACTGGATACATTTTAGTATTCGAATCATAACTTTTGTTACAGAATCTCAATTCTGATGATTCAAGATGATCCAGAAAGCAGACTGACAAAGCTATAACTCTTATGTTGATCATTATTTCTAATTCTGTCAGTTGTTAAGTGATATTCAACAATCAACAAGCCAACAAACAGCAGATCAGAACTGAATATCCACTTCTACCCCCTCCATTTCTCCTATAAAGACCTGCACTCAAAGGCAAAAGGGAGGACCATGCAGATTAGGATTTTAGACTAGTTTTTCCATTTCTTAGTTTAGGTTTTTGTTTTTCTTTTTCATGTAATTGTAATTTTCATTTATGTAAATAAGAGGAGATCAGACTTTCATCGAAGAACAAGAATGAAGCTAGAGCTGGAGTGACACTGGTGTATGGTTTTATTTCTTTTCTTCGATTGTTATGAAATCAAATCAATGCTATTTCCTTGTATGTTCTTTTTAGTTCTCTTCTTCTTTTCTATTTTACCTTTCTTTTTGGTACAACTGCCTTCCAAGTGAGTCTAGAAGCATCGAAAGAGCCTTGCCATTGCGAGTGCCATCGATAGCTCATGACGATGGAGTAGAGTCTCTCTCTGTATCATTTCATTCTTGAAGTAGTCTTGATGATGTAATGTGGATGAAGACCAACACTCAAATCTTATGGGCTATGCGCTGAATGCCTCCACTTCAAGGTAAAATCGTCGCTGCAGACTCAAGGTAAGCTTTTGACGAAGAGAAGGTAAGCAATTGTTTTTATTTCTTTTCTTTTATTTCTGTAAATTAAATCACAAACACAATACCTCTTCTAAATCATCCTTTTCACTTCCTTGTCGCTTTCTTTCGCCGTTTTCTGATTTTTCCACCTTCTTACCTCTCGCTTTCTTCTAACTTTAACTATAACTTTCTTTTTCATTTTTATAACTTTAAAACAGAGAAGAATCTTCGCTTATTTTCATAAGATTTCAATAAAACTGTAAACGCTTCCATCGCAAACCCTCCTTGTGGATCACGACCCGCATTAGCCACTTGCTATAGCGGAAGAATTGAGCACTTGCACATTCCTTTCTTAAGTTCTATAATCTCGTATTTTTTGTGCAGGTTTAGCTTCAATCAGCACTCAAAAAAGTTCATGATGGTATATGTGGAGATCGCCAACCCGGACCTAACCTCAGAGACCGGCTTAGAAAACTTGGCTATTATTGGCCAAAGATGATCCTTCACGCCATCGCTTACACTAAGCGATGCCATGCCTGCCAGATCCACGATGACTTTGTCCATCAAGCACCGGGACATCTTCATCCAACATTTTCTTCATGGCCATTGAGATGTAGGGAATGGATGTTATCAAACTTATCATCCCTCCAACATCCAAAGGACAATGCTTCATATTGGCCATAACTGATTACTTCTCTAAATGGGCGACAGCTGTTCCCCTCAAGGAAGTAAATACATCAAACATGATCAAGTTTATCAAGCATCATGTACTTTACAGTTTTGGAGTACCCCGATGAATTTCCACAATAATGGACCCCAATTCTTCAGCCAAGCATTCCAGAGATTTTATAATAAATTTATATTCCAAAGTGTGTCATCAATGACATACTATCAAGCTACTCTAGAAGTTTATCTCAAAAAGCCATTCAAGTTGTTTGTCCAAAAAGCCAACGTGACTGGGATGAAAAATTAGGTGAATGCTTATGGGATTACCGCACGATGGTGAGAAATCTGACAAAAGCCATGTCATTTCTCTTGGTGTATGGATGTGAAGTTGTACTTCCACTGGAAATATAAATCTCATCCCTTCGAGTTGCCATGACAACTAGGATGACGGATGAAGAAAAGCATCGATTGCGCCTCCAAGAGTTGCCTGCAAGCCCAACAACAAATTGAGCTCTATTAGCCTAAATTTTCAGAGCTTTCAATAAGAAAGTCAGAGAATAGATTTTCAAGAGGGGCAACCTTATCTTACCTATCAAAAGACCCATGGTTATGACACATAAGACAAAAAGAAAACTCCAACCCAAATGAGAAGGATCATTTGTGGTAGAGTCAGTCTACTCAAATGGAGCATACTGCCTCATAACTTGGGACGGTGATACACTCATGATGCTGATAAATGGTAGATTCTTGAAGAAATACTTCCTTGAAGAAACAAAGTTAGAATTCCTATTTTACTTTATTACTCTTTTCATGATCAGGTTAACACTGCACCTTTGATCAAGGCTTCACCCTGATCAATCAGATAATTTAGGGTTTGAGATCCAAGATGTTTGAAAGAGTGTCAAATAAGAGCTTCCTCACTCAACCGATGATATCACGGTCGACCGACGCTGAGCCAACCGAACAATGTTGACAACATGATGCATGATGTTAACATCGAAGAAACAAAGTTAGAAACTTCAGTTTAGCTTTGTCACTTTTCTCATGATCAAGTTAATACTACTCTGATCAAGGTTTCACCCTGATCAATCGAATGGATTCTGGTTTCAGGTCCAAGATGTTTGGAAGAGCGCTAAAGAAGAGCTTCCTCATTCAATGAATCAAATCACGGTTGATCGACGCTGAGCCAATCGAACATTGTTAACATCATGATGCATGATGTTAATATCGAAGAAACAAAGATAGAAACTTCAGTTTTAGATCCAAGATGTTTGGAAGAGTGCCAAAGAAGAGTTTCTTCCCTCATCGGATCACATCACGGTCGATCGACACGACGCCGACTGAACAGCGGTGACATTATGATGCATGATGTAAACATTAAAGAAAAGACAAAGGCAAAATATCAATTTTTTAGCCCTATCACTCTTCTCTAGTATATTGGCATGCACCTATCTTCAACTTAGAAGAATAGGTCATATTTTGAGCATGCCTAACTTTCTCATATGTAATGGTGGCATACCACCTACTTCCAGTTCGAATGATTGAAGCTCGACTCAATGACAAAGGATCTGACTAATTCGATGGAGGATCAAATGAGTTTCTCTAATGGCTTATCATGCCAAACTCATTAAAGAAGGTTCACGACGCATCTTTGCAGTATCTTCCCATTGTTTCCACATTGATATCAAAGTGTCGCAGCCAAATGAGGATCAAAGAAGGTTCCATAAGGAAAGTAAATCCTGGGACAACACCCCATGGAGTTCATATCGATGAGTCCCAACTCATCTGCACAGTGAAAACCCTGAAGGTACACTACGCTCATCCAACGCCTACGATGGCTAAAAGGATAGAGGAAACAATTGGCACTTAAGTCTAATAATCCTCGACAACTCATCATATTGAGGAAAATAGCATGGCTAGCCCAACTCAAATGGTAGTTGGTAAAGACATATCAAATCTTGTTGATAACTGAGAGTTTGCTAAAAATCCTGAGGTATCTGATCCCATCTTTCCTTCCAAAATCCTTTACCAATTCCCATCCATGGAATGGTAAGACTACAAAAAAAAAGGCTGTAATTATTTCTCTAGTGTAATAATCACAGATCAAACCTGTCATGTTAACATTATACCTTTGGCATACCCCGCTATTAGGTTAATATTATACCTCTAACAGTAATTTCCTTCAATGTCCCCAACAAATAAATATTTCAACTGGTCAATTCTCTTTAATGGAATGAAGAGTACACTAAATTGTTCAAATCACAAAAAATTCTCGATTATGTTAAATACTACACTCTGACCAAGATTGTTCATATCGCAATGTAAATTACTATTAGGTTAACATTAGACTTCTAACAGTGATTTCCCTCAATTTCTTCAATGGGTAAATTTCAACTTCTCAATTCTCTTCAATAGAATGATGAGTCCACTAAATTGCTCAAATCGCAAAAAATTCTCCGCTAAGTTGATATCACACCTCTGATTAAAATTGCTCATATCGCAATATAAATTTTTGTTAAGTTAATATTATACCTATGACAATGATTGTCTCGATTTTCCCAACAGAAACGAGATGTTCGAAAAATATCATGCCTCTAGTATCCATTTCATTGTTAAGTTAAATACCACATCTATGAAAATGGTCTTCGTTCGAGCTTTCTCATTGAAACCGAGATGTCCGATGCCAAGTTAATATCACACCTCTAGCATTTCTCCTGCTCTCAAATTAATATTAAACTTATGACAGTGATTTTCTCAGTTTTCTCAATGGAAATGAGATCTTCTTGCTGCAAGATTATATCTCTAGCAAAAATCCTTGTCAAGTTAAATAATTCAATTCTCTGGCAATTCAATTTTCTCAGATTGCAAAATGAAGCTATCATGTTAATATTTTACTTCTGACGGTGAAAATATTTGAAAATATTTGAAAAAGTTCGAAGTTTTATGGGTTCTGAGAAACCTTGAGAGCTTTTGATCTTCAGACACGGATCTGATCGAAAGAGATAAACAGTCAAGTGAATTTACAGTTAAAAGACCAGGGTCTTTTATAAGCTCTTCAATGGTCAAGATAGCGGCGCGTATCTCTAGCTCAATCTGGGCTGGACACGCGTACGACGCGGGACTCGCGTCCGCGCTTGGAAGCATCCAACGGGATCTTCATGTTTTAAACTGAGAGTTGCATCTCAAAGCTGCATCTTAACATAAAATGAGAGTCGTGTCTCAAAGCCGTGTCTCAACATCAACTGAGAGTCGCGTCTTAACACCAATTGAGGGTCGCGCCTCTATAGCAACTGAGAATCGCATCTAAACTTTATTGAAGCTTGCGTCTACGCTTGTTCAGCATGGCGATCGTGCCTATGAGGGTCGCGTTCTCTCAGAGTATGTCCCTACTTCTGTAATCAATTCAATAGTACATTAGAAAAAGTAATCGACAACTCTACCAGCTCAGGGGGATGAGAATTCTTAAGCTAGAGAAATCAGTGGGCTCTAAACACCATCGTTCAGAGGGATGAGAATTCTTTTAAGAAGCTAGAGAAGAGAGAGAAAGAGACTTTTGAAGATTGAGAACTGATAATTCTCAAGCTAAAAGCTTCTTGCTTTCCTCTTGTTTTTTAAAAAGGTCCAAAAAGGAAAAAAAAAGAGAAATCAGTAGGCTCTAAACGCTTAGTATGTTAAAAACATAGCCCCTCTCTGATTACTTTTTGAAAGTATTCCAAAGAGAAGCTTGTTCGTTCAGCCAGCCAATGGAGAACAAGAATCACTCTCCATCGCCACATCAAGAACCCAGGTTTAAACAAAGGGGAGAATCAGTTATTTTCTCCTCTTTTGTAATCGGAATTATTCTGTTTTAATTTTTCATCCACTCAAAAAAAGTTTACTTCACACTATTTTTTCGTCCGAACATGGGATAAAGTAATCTTAATTGGAGATAAAGAGGATAATTCAAATTAAAATAGAGTTCGACATCAATTCAGACTCAGATCTAGATTGAACACCTCTTAGTATTTTGATCATAACTTTCGCTGCAGATATTCAAATCCAATGATTCAAGATGCTATAGAAAGAGAAATTAAAGGGTCATAATTCTTATATTCACCATGTCTAATTCAGTTATTTTATTGGTCATACTCAGCAACCAACACAATGACTTGCTGCAGATTAGTTTAGAATTGAATTACCATATTAAATTGAGATTGAATTAAAACTCCTACTTCATATCTTATTGTGATTGGCTCTGAGGCCTATTTAAAGAGATAATATCTCTCATAAAAAAACATCTCCACATCTGAGATCATCATTTAGGATTTTTCTTTAGTTTCTCTTCAAAAAAAAATTTGTAATTTTTAGGATTTACCTCTAGGTCAAACTTTGTGAAGAAGGAGAAGGCTCTTATAATTGAAGGTATAACATCAATAACAAGGTTTTTCTTTTTAATTTATCTTTCTTTACTTACTTTCTTTACTTGCTTTCTCTTTTATCATGCTTTCTTTAGTTTTCACCATGAGTAGCTAATCTTCTTTATGACTTGCTAATTTCTTCACCACTACTTCTAATTTTTAGGTTAGAACAAACCAATTAGATCATATGCATGCTTAACACCAGGATTAGTTAAAGTTCTTAAAGGCACATGATGATGACTAGTTAAATCCATATATGTTAATATTTTTCAATAGTTTTTCTTATTCTATGCTTAGATAACTTTTATAGTTTAATGTTGAATCTTGATTATTCTTCTTATTCTATATACTTAGAAGGCTTTGATAGTTTAATGTTAGGTCTTACTTAGTGATTATTTCAATAGAGTTTAGTTTTTATCTTCAATATCTTGCTTGACTCGAAAGCAACTCCAAAGTCTAACTCTTATGATCTAAAGTGAAGTTTAATCTAGCATAGATTAGCAAATTAGTGGTGGTAGATGATTAATGAGTCTTGTTTCATTTTTTAATCTTTTCAAAACCCTAGTCTCTAATCCAACCCTATACTCACCATCATATTTCTATCTCTAACATTTAATATAGTATTTTTTAACACAAAAAAGAACAACCTAACCAATCTAGTTTGTAAAAAAATACCAAAATGCTTCTCTCACATTTCTCCTTAGCTCTTGCTACCATGGATAAATTGTGAAAGGCGGAGACAACACCAACAATCAGATAACATCATTCTAACCTTAACTTATCTCTATTTTTTGGCAACCATATGGCCACTGCGTCGATCCACCGACCACCTCTGAGATCTCTCTGCCAGCTACAAGAGCTCTCAACATGATCAGTCGTCTCCCTAGCTGATGCCCGACCCCTCGATAGGAGCCTCGGTGTCGCGCCCCCGAGCTATCTTCTAGTGCTCTCCACCTGCGTGCCAGATCTAAGGGCTATAACTTGAGAGAACAGCCCCTACACCTCCTCAAGCAATGTCCCATGAA
This sequence comes from Agave tequilana, assembly GCA_038442645.1. Classification (NCBI taxonomy): domain Eukaryota; kingdom Viridiplantae; phylum Streptophyta; class Magnoliopsida; order Asparagales; family Asparagaceae; genus Agave; species Agave tequilana. The sequence continues at coordinate 41,892 of JAVJIF010010603.1, forward strand.
TGCTCCAAAGATCATTATAATGGTCCAATATAATGCGAAATCTCAGCCATAACTCTTTCACGTCCTTGTCACGACTTTCCAAATTACCTCACATCACACAAACTTCATGCACGAGCGTCAGCTTCTTTGAATAACCCCTATCGATCCACTCTCGAAGAGAAGAAATCTCCGACTGGACTGAAGCCACTTTTTTCGGAGATCAGACACCTCCTCCCATGCCTTCTGTAGCTCCAAAAACCAGCTAAGAAGCTTCTCTTCAAGCTCTACCTTCTCCTCTCTCAATAAAGCACCCGAATTAAGTAACACACTTTCTGGAGGACTCCATCCACACTTTTCCTAAGGCCTACCACGGTCATGTTGTGAGAAATGAGCTATCGATCCAATTAAGAGGTTAGAAAATCGAGTAGTTTGAGCTCTACAGGGCGAGAAAGCCCAGGAATGCTCAGGAGCTTCCCCATAACAACTTTCTATTGCCAGGCATTCAAAGAGTCTAACAATGATCTAGACTCATCATCTAGATGTAGACTCTCTAAAAATCACTAAGGATAAGTCATCAGAAAGTAGAGTCTATACTCCAGACACGAGGCTAATCATAGCCACTCGTACAGTACCAAGACACAAGGGTCGAAGCCCGCGTCTCAGCCATCTATGCAATACCAAGACGTAAAGCTAAAAACCTACGTCTCTGCATCACTGCAGTGCCAAGACGCAAGGTTCGAAGCCCATGTCCCAGCTTTACTACAATGGCAAAACACAGGGTTCGAAGCCCATGTCTTAACATCACTGCAATCTTAAGACGCAGAACTTGAAGCGCGCATCTAGTAGAGGCTCGAAACCTGCATTTCAACTGTAGAGAATCCTTGCGTCTCAGTTGTGACTGCCCTCATTATCAGATCAATTACTGCCCACATAATGAGGGGAGTTAAGTCATATTATAGAGGGTTTTTAGGGGACAGTTTTACCCCTAAAACTTCTATATATAGCTCAATTAGCTAAGGGGACAGGAGGTGATTGTACATCGAGAGGCAATTAGACATCTTCGCCCTAAGACATCTTTGCCCTACAACTTCTTCCTGGCCGTTCGAAATGAAGGAAAAGCTTCAGAGAGGCAATTGAACGTTGGTCGAAGCTATTGAAGGTTTTGAGGTCAGAAGTTCTGGTCGAGATTTTCAGCTGAGGAATACTGATAAAGAGTGAAACTCTTCTCCTAACTTGCTGAGTTCAAGTTTTTGTCCAAGTCTCTTTGAGATTCCTACTAGACAGAAGCTTTGCTACTCTATCCATAATCTGATGAGAAAGTTCCCAGAAGATACTGACATTCACCCGGTCAACAGAAAATAAGATTCACTTTCCATTGCTGCATCAAGAACCCAGTATTAAACAAAAAGAAGATTTGAGCATAAGTGTCTTCTTTTTCTTGTAATCGAAATTTTTGAGATTGTTGTAATCTTTCATTGATTCAAGGTTATTTTACTTAAACTTCTCCTCAATTTTTCCCGAGTAAATAAGAGATGGTGACTCTGCTGGGGACTTTTTTCTCTACTAATGCACAAGTTATGGCGCAAGGTGATGTCACCTTCATGGAAAAACGATCGAGTCACTTATCGTGGAATTCGACAAGCAAAGTATTAAGAGTTTCTCTCTTTTGGCTCCAAAAGCCCTAGGGCGTGGCTGTACCGCAAGGTCTCCTCAGAAATTCGCTCTCAAGTCCCTTCGGAGACTTCCCTGAAGATGGACTGCACAAAGAGCGTTATTTCTGGCCACATCACGCGCAAGGCCCGCGTCAACATCTCCCATGAGACCCGCGAGTCCAACGTCAATCCAGCCACGCCCTTTCTCTTTCTTAGCTCCAGGTTATCGGGAGTTCCCAACAACCCGTAAAGCGTAACCAAAATGCCAAACATCAACAAAGGTGACACGCACGTCAACAATAGACGCAGGATGCTGGAACAACTATCTGTCTACCAGATACTGAACACAAGGCTCATTCTTGCGTCTCTTCTGAGTTACGTCAGACGTGCGAAGTCTACATTTAAAGACCAAAATGTGGAGCTCAAGAGGCCTGCGTTTCTCGAGCTTCACCTCTCAAATGCGACATTCAGCAACGCGAGGTCCATGCTTCTTCTCAGAGACACGAGACCCATGTCTCTATAACAGAATGTAGGGCTCAAAGAGTCCGCATTTCCCAAATGTCACTAGCTGAACATGACAATCAGCAATGCGAGGTCAAAATCACTTTTCGGCAGAGGCACGATACCCACATTTCAAAGCCAAGATGCGAGAGCTACGTTTTGTTGGCCCACAGGCTTTCCACTCTAGTTTTGATGATGATTAACTCATGTAGTTATGTGTACTAATAATCTTGTGATTTTATTTTCAGATCATTAATTAAGTTATTAGTTGGTGATTAGCTTCAACAAGATGATTTGGAAGCTTTCATATGTTGATTCAAGAGTCAGAGCGTCAAAGATCATATATAGCACTTGCTCGGTGGATCAAGGAGTTTTGGATCGAGTCGGCTTGGAGACAAGAAGACATCGGTACCACAGTTTAGTTTTGTGTTTAGATCCAAATTGTAAAGATTAGAATAGTATGATATGCTCAAGTTCACAACACACACGTTTCATGTTTTGAATATTGGTTTTCGGTTTTTTCGTTTTTGGTTTAACCGATCTTGGTTTCATGAATAGATTGATCAAAACAAGTTTACATGATTTTATATATAGTAGATTCATTCTATATACATGCATGCTTAACTTCCTAGACAAACTTAGTTTTGACTCACTTATTCATGTGTTTTATGTTTTGGTATTTTTAACAAAACATATTTTGTAATTAAAGTCAAAAACATGGATATATATACGTTTCATGTATATAGGATTATATCCATATACATCATGCCTAAATGTTGTTTAATATCATGTTTTTATACTTGGATAAGTTTTGGACAAAATGTATTTTCTATTCAAAATTCAAGTTTTAGAAAATACAGTTTTTGATTTTTGGTAAAAATGATAAGACACAAATATGTTTCAAAATGTTTGTTATTTGTGATGAAATTTTTATCATAAGTTTGTATATCAATGTAAAATGATAAAACTATTTTTGTGTATTTTTAGAAGATTTATGAGAATTTTTAAGATTAAAAATTACATGTTTTTCTGACCAGAATTGCCTCCGCCAGGCTAGGTCGGTTGACTGAACGGTCGACCGTACCAAGTAGCCGGTCGACCGGCACTGTCGACCGACGTGCACGGATACGTGCACGCTGGCTGCCCATAAGACGGTCGACCGACTGAGAGCAGGTTGCTCTCTGTTTGTTACGGTCGACCGAGCGGTCGACCGGCCAGAGAGCCGTTGCTCTCTGGTTCTGGGGACGGTTGACCGCCCGGTCGACCGGTGGCATAACGGTCTGAAATATGACCGTTGGACGGTCGACCGGCCGGTCGACCGCTGGTTCATTTTTGGCAGTTTCTGCTGCCAACGGCTATAATTTTCTGGGGGCTATAAATACCCCATTGGAAAGAGTTTTTCTTTAAGATTTTTTGTGCGAATTTTTCCTGACTCTCTAGTGTTTTCACAGCAATCAAAAGAAGTTTTTGGGCTATAAATTGAACAATCTATTTGGTGTTTTTGCTAGGGTTTGGAAAATCAAGAAAGGGTTTTGGGAAAAGTGTTTGATTCAATTTCTTCATCTTGGTTTCTAGTTTTTCCCAAAGATTTTTCTTTGAGTTTTTGATTTCCATTCCTTTGGTTTTCTCCACACTTGAGCTACATTTACTGTCTTATTCTATAGGATCTTTGTGTGGGAAAGAAATTGTTTGTGGTTGTTGTTTAGACCACCAAGTTGTAAACCCTCCATTTGCTTGGCTTTGTGCCTTTCCCTCATTGTGTTGAGGAGGTTGTGCATTTGGGTTGTATCCCTCAAGTTGTGAGGTGATCCTTGTGTTGCTTTGTGGTTGTCCCTCAAGGTTATGAGGTGATTGTTTGTTGGTTTGGAGTTGTGCCTTAAGGAGGAGGTTGTATTTGTAAGGAGAGGAGTTGGATACTCCTTGTAATTGTTATTACCCCAAATCCTCAGTGGAGGTTCCCTTTGTGGGAGTCCTTTGTGGACAAGCTAGTGGACTTAAAATCCTTCTGGGTGAAGGTGGGGATGTAGAGCTGGGTGCTCGAACCTCGAAACATATCTTGTTGTTTGCGCTTGATCCCTTGGCTCTCTCTTTCTATATTGTGCCTTGCATAAATTCATATTGTTCATTCATAATTATTTTCTTGGATTGTTTGAGTGTGCATCTCTTGTTAATTGTAATTAGTTTTTAAATTCCGCATTAAGTTCATTAGATTAACATAATCACCTATTCACCCCCTCTAGGTGATTTTCAATTTGTATCAAAGCCTACACTCCTGATATTAGGTTTAACCACCTAGGAGTGAGATCTTGGTTTGCTAATCTTCATTTGCATTTTTCATTTGCACACATTTAGTTTGCACTCATGGATAGCCCTCATATGTTTGATTTTTCTAGACATGATATTTGAAGGCCAAGATGAGTAGTCATTTAAAAAGCATAGGAAATCTAGTTTATCAAGCCACTACTATAGAATCCTTCCCAAATGCTAGCAAGCATAGAAAGGCCAATGCATTAGCACTTAGAACACTTAGAGTATCTCTTAATGAAGATCTTTTACATGTGTTTAATCATTATGATTCGGCTTTTGTAGTTTGGAGTATTTTGACTTCTCCTGAGCTACCAAGGATTATCAATAAGTTGAGGAGATCTAGGAGAGACAAGTCCGACGAGCATTGCCTCATGGTCCAAGGGAAAGACTCCCTTGAGGTACAATCGGATTCTCAACTAGATGATAGCTCTAGTTCCTATTGCCATGATTTTTGTGAAGTTCAAACATTGAATATGGAACTTGCCTCTAAGCTTGAAAATTTTGTGGAAAAACATGACCTTTTGAAAAAGAATCATTTTGATTTAAAAGAAGAAATGAAGGATTTGTGCTCAACTATTGAATCGATTTTGCAAGAGAAGGAAGAGATTACTAGTGAACGTGACTCACTAAGATCTCAACTAGACCTTGCCCTAAAAGAGATTGATGTTTTAAAAGGCAAAAATGATTGTGATGATGTTGTGAAAAACAATGAGGTTTTATCTTCAAAATTGGATTTTGTTTTAAAAGATAACCTTGTTTTGAAAAATGAAATTGATTTCATTACTAAAGAATTGGATTTGGTTTTAAAGAAAAATGAATCTTTAAAAATTGATATAGATTCTCATGTTTGTCATGCTAGTATAGCTTCTTGCTCTAGCACTCCTATTGCATGCTCCACTTTATCTTCAATTATTGAAAATGACATAAATGTTTTGAAGAAAAGTGTAGATTGTTTGGGCTCCACTTTGAGCCAATGTACTTCGAATTATACACGCTTGGAAACCTTGGTTCGTAAGAAAAAGGGTCCATTTTTACATGTACACCCTCCACGGCATACACATGCTTCCCACGGTCACCACCATTACATGTATGCTCATGTGTACACTTGTACACATTGTGGTCGAAAAGGCCACCTTGCTAGATTTTGCTATGATCGTTTACATATTGAAAATTTAGCAAATAATCTTGTTTGGGTTAGGAAAGATACTAACCCCTATGGACCCAAAAGAAAATGGGTACCAAAGACCACCCCTAAAATATTTGATGTAGGTGTGGGCTCTCGCATCACGTGAGAGTAGCGGTGCCGTGAAGTGGATGCGTTCCGTACTTAAAGAAAACAATTTGGATGCATCACTTTCAAGGAAAATTTGGTGGAGGAGGGCCACCATTGGTTTGGAGAACTAGAGAGGTGCCTTCATCGGTTTTGGTATCGATCTCTAACTCCCGTTTTTATTTACATGCTTTCACATCATTGATTTATAGCATGTCATGTTTTATGTTCATTATGATTATGCCATGTGATTTAGATTAGTGATATACATGTTTAGTTATTTGAGACACCCATGGACCTATCTTTGTGTTCTCACCTTGTTTTTAACTAATATGTATGCTCTAAATCTAATACATATGCATACACATAATGTTCATATGGATGTTTATGATTTTTATTTTATTTTGATGTTTATAGTTTATTATGTTAAATACCATGACTCTTAGATCATTTACATGCATGTATAGCTTTTGAGATCACCTATGTTTATATGGACCCATATGTTGTGTTCTCACCATTTGTTTAGCTATTATGCACATCATAGCTCTAATAGCATGTGGATTTGCATAATGATCATTTTATGTTTGTAATGATGATTTATGTCCCGTTTTATGCTACATGATTTGATTACTTGTTTAAATGTTAGTTTTCATTAATACTAGGTATATACTTGTACATAGAATGGGCCACAAATAAATCTTTATATATGTTTGTGTTTGAATGCTTATTTGTGCCCATTAGATGTTCTAGTATAGTCTAGTTTTGATGATTCATGCATTCTAACTTGTATTCCCTATTTTGGACATGTTTTTTGTGATCATGTGTTTTCACTTCATGTATATGTTTATTTTGCCAAACCTTAAGATATACATGTATACCCCTTGAGTCATTTGCTTTTCATGCAAATCTTTATATATAGACTCAATTGTGTTTAGGGATATGTATGTATACTTTTTTTGTTGACAAAACATACATATGCCTTGAAGTATAATTTGTTTTATTGAAAAATTTTAGATTTTCATGTTTCATGTTTAAGGAATTTAAATTGAGCTTAATTGAATATTTTCATGTTGATATGTGTCACATAATATTTGTACACTCACTTTATTAGGTTTCTCATGACTTTGTTTTCATGAGTATGATATGGGCTTTATGGTTTTTGAGTGTTTTGTGAATTACATGTATTTCATGAAAAACAATTTTGTTTTTGTTCCTTTCTTGAAGGATTTAGTACTAGTTAACAAGATTTCCCATTTAACTAGTTCGTATTCTTCTTATGGTAGAGATTTTCAACCGTATTCTATTTTCAAACCTATTTTTGAAAACCCCTACCTTCCAAGGGTGGTTGGATGGGAGATCATGCTCATGTATGCCTTATAGAGAAAATCATTTTTAACTTGAACATGATTGGGAGGCTAGGTAATATGAGTACACTTGATCATTATTGTTGTTTCAATTGATATCATTGAAATTCTTTCAATTGGTATCTTTGTTGACATTTTTGTATACTCATATAACTTTTGTATATGTATGATTGCACTTCAAAGAATATCAATTTCAATTTGTATTTAATTTTCACACATATATATGTTTTTATTTGTGCTTATTATATTCATATATCTTAGAGCACAAATTTTGATCATGATAAAGCTTATTTTATATTGACTATCTTGTTTCAATTGACTAGTTTTCAATTGGTATCCATATACAAGCTTTGTATGCTTTCATTTGGTATTTCATAAAAAAGGAGAAAACTTATATTTCATCTTTCAATTGGTATTTGATTTCCACTCCCATACTTTATGATTGAAAATTTCAATTTGGTATCATATGAAAAATATTTACAATTGGTATCAAAATCCTTGTTTAGAAATTCAAAATTTGTTATGTTTAATTTCAATTAGTATCAAGATTGTTTTCTTATAATTGATATCTTATGCCTTAAAAAGAATAATAATTTCAATTGGTATTAAGATTTATGTTTAGAAATTCAAAATTTGTAATGTTTAATTTTAATTGGTATCACGATTGTTTATTTACAATTGGTATGTTGTTTGTTTACTTATCAATTGGTATCAAGATTTTTGTTTTTCAACTGGTATAGTTTCACTTTTAATTGGTATCAATATGCACTTCATTGACACATTTTTAATTGGTATCATATTTGATTTGACCCCTTATTGATATCGTTTTTTGTTTTAGACAAAAAGGAGGAGAACATTTTGTTTTTGATCATCCCTTTATTGATTATTTGTTTTAAACAAAAAGGGGGGAAGAATATAATTTTTTAACCCCTTTGTTGATGATTGACAAAAAGGGGGAGAATTATTTGAGAAGTTTTATATATGCATGTTTATGTTTTGCATATATTAAGTTTAATTTAGTTTAATTTTAATTGGTATCTAGAGCATGTTTTGTTTTTGAACATTACATTGGTATCTAGAGCCTTTTATTGTTTATGCATAGATATGCATTCATGTTTAAGAGCCTTCATTGCATATTTATGTTTATTTGTTTATGCATGAGTTAAGGGGGAGCTTCTTTGAAGATTAACTTTAATCCATGCATATATAACTCCATGAGTTTTGTCATCATCAAAAAGGGGGAGATTGTTGGCCAAAGGCTTTCCACTCTAGTTTTGATGATGATTAACTCATGTAGTTATGTGTACTAATAATCTTGTGATTTTAGTTTCAGATCATTAATCAAGTTATTAGTTGGTGATTAGCTTCAACAAGATGATTTGGAAGCTTTCACATGTTGATTCAAGAGCCCGAGCGTCAAAGATCATATATAGCACTTGCTCGGTGGATCAAGGAGTTTTGGATCGAGTCGGCTTGGAGACCAGAAGATATCGGTACCACAGTTTAGTTTTGTGTTTAGATCCAAATTATAAAGATTAGAATAGTATGATATGCTCAAGTTCACAACACACACGTTTCATGTTTTGAATATTGGTTTTCAGTTTTTCCGTTTTTGGTTTAACCGATCTTGGTTTCATGAATAGATAGATCAAAACAAGTTTACATGATTTTATGTATAGTAGATTCATTCTATATACATGCATGCTTAACTTCCTAGACAAACTTAGTTTTGACTTACTTATTCATGTGTTTTATGTTTTGGTATTTTTAACAAAACATATTTTGTAATTAAAGTCAAAAGCATGGATATATATATATATGTTTCATGTATATAGGATTATATCCATATACATCATGCCTAAATGTTGTTTAATATCATGTTTTTGTATTTGGATAAGTTTTGGACAAAATGTATTTTCTATTCAAAATCCAAGTTATAGAAAATACAGTTTTTGATTTTTGGTAAAAATGATAAGACACAAATATGTTTCAAAATGTTTGTTATTTGTGATGAAATTTTTATCACAAGTTTGTATATCAATGTAAAATGATAAAACTATTTTTGTGTATTTTTAGAAGATTTATGAGAATTTTTAAGATTAAAAATTACATGTTTTTCTGACCAGAATTGCCTCTGCCAGGCTAGGTAGGTCGACCGAACGGTCGACCGTACCAAGTAGCTTGTCGACCGGCACTGTCGACCGACGTGCACGGATACGTGCACGCTGGCTGCCCATAAGACGGTCGACCGCATGGTCGACCGACTGAGAGCAGGTTGCTCTCTGTTTGTTACGGTCGACCGAGCGGTCGACCGGCTAGAGAGCCGTTGCTCTCTGGTTCTGGGGACGGTTGACCGCCCGGTCGACCGGTGGCACAACGGTCTGAAATATGAACGTTGGACGGTCGACCGGCCGGTCGACCGCTGGTTCATTTTTGGCAGTTTCTGCTGCCAACGGCTATAATTTTCTGGGGGCTATAAATACCCCATTGGAAAGAGTTTTTCTTTAAGGTTTTTTGTGCGAATTTTTCCTGACTCTCTAGTGTTTTCACAGTAATCAAAAGAAGTTTTTGGGCTTTAAATTGAACAATCTATTTGGTGTTTTTGCTAGGGTTTGGAAAATCAAGAAAAGGGTTTTTGGGAAAAGTGTTTGATTCAATTTCTTCATCTTGGTTTCTAGTTTTTCCCAAAGATTTTTCTTTGAGTTTTTGATTTCCATTCCTTTGGTTTTCTCCACACTTGAGCTACATCTACTATCTTATTCTATAGGATCTTTGTGTGGGAAAGAAATTTTTTCTGGTTGTTGTTTAGACCACCAAGTTGTAAACCCTTCATTTGCTTGGCTTTGTGCCTTTCCCTCATTGTGTTGAGGAGGTTGTGCATTTGGGTTGTATCCCTCAAGTTGTGAGGTGATCCTTGTGTTGCTTTGTTGTTGTCCCTCAAGGTTGTGAGGTGATTGTTTGTTGGCTTGGAGTTGTGCCTCAAGGAGGAGGTTATATTTGTAAGGAGAGGAGTTGGGTACTCCTTGTAATTGTTATTGCCCCAAATTCTCAGTGGAGGTTCCCTTTGTGGGAGTCCTTTGTGGACAAGCTAGTGGACTTAAAATCCTTCTGGGTGCTTGAATCTCGAAACATATCTTGTTGTTTGCGCTTGATCCCTTGGCTCTCTCTCTCTCTCTCTCTCTTTATATTGTTCCTTGCATAAATTCATATTGTTCATTCATAATTATTTGCTTGGCTTGTTTGAGTGTGCATCTCTTGTTAATTGCAATTAGTTTTCAAATTTCGCATTAAGTTCATTAGATTAGCATAATCACCTATTCACCCCCTCTAGGTGATTTTCACGTTTGTTCTACGGAACGTCAGCCCCGTGTTTTTGAACCCTGCATTTTAGATTTGCAACGCAAGGATAGCATTCAGAAGCTGAGAAGGCCTCGGAAACTCGAGGTTGTTCTCTTCTATCCCCCTCCGACGGATCTAAGGGATTATCTGACAAAGAAAAGGAGTGCTTATCAAATTGCTCCATCATGTTGTTTTTAACGGCTCACCACAGCAAAGCTCTCTAAATGTCACTGCAGCTCACATACAAGCCAGCAGTCAGTGTTCAGACGGTTATCATCTACGTCAGCCTCCCAATTGACCAAAAGGCGTCATTCCCACGCAAGGAGAACTTTCTCTGATATAGAGTACCCCGAAGTCACAGCGAACATGGTGGGTTCAAGCACTACGTCAAGTAAAAGTAAGGAGAAACAACCGATAGTCAGCTCTGGAGAGTCTGATACTGAACCGGAAGGAGTGTATCTGCATACTCGCACTCAAACTGGCATGGTAGCCCTAGTTGACTATAGTGTCCTAGCCCGGGGCATTGAAGTAAGTGAGTCACACTCTGCCATTGTGGAATCACAAGCCTCAAACTCTTCTATAGAGAAGGAAGCCTTCGCTTATATGACAAGTACTCCTGAAGAAATGGCCAGGCGCTTTGAACAGGAAGCCTAAGCCCAGAAGGAATAACTCGATATGATTCGCGCCCAACAAGAATCTATCGACACCCTCAAGCAGATGCTTTCACAATTGCTTAAGGGCAGGAAGAAGCCGAAAGCCAAAACTCCTTCTAAGAAGTCTAAGGGCAAACAAAAGAAGGGGGAGAGCTCATCTTCTCCGCATACAGAGGAGGAGGAACAGTCTAGATCCGAGTCATCCAACCCTCTATCCGAAGAGGGAAGCAATTCAGAGAATGGGAGCACTCATTCTAAAAGGATGAATAAACTGAAACAGCATCTTGAAGCCCTCACCAACCGAAAAGGCCTTCAAGAAGCAGGAGTGGTCTGGTCATACCCGGCTAAGTGGGATCTTGTCCCGTACCCTCCTAAGTTCAAAGATCTGACCCTACAGGCCTTCGACAGCAAAGGATCACCAAACTAACACATCTACTACTTCAAGTCTCAGATAAGGAATGTAGTAGCAAATGATGCCATCTTGGCACATTTGTTCATCAACACTCTTAGGGGACTCACTTTTGAATGGTTCATGAAGCGCCTAGAAGGATCCATCAAGAACTGGGGTAATCTGGGGAAGCTTTTCCTTGCACGCTTCTTCGAAGACAACTCAGAGATTACCATGCCAACTTTCCTTGTGATGAGGCAATGAAAAGGAGAGCCAGGTAAAGTTTTTGTGGAGAGATTTCAGAATATGACACTCTGATGTCCTAGCGGTATAACCCAGGCCATCCTGGTGAAACATGCGAGCCTCACTCCTACCTCAGATCAGAGTTACTGAAAGCCGTACTTGAAAATAGTTAGTCCAGCAGGGCGAACAGGCAGAAGAGATTGTCGCCAGGATTAAGGCAGAAGAAAATAAGCCCAGACCCAAAAAGTCGACAAGGCGCATGCTGAAAGTATCGTTCCAATCGAAAAAAAGGGCACACAGGCCACAGAGACGAAGTCTCCCATTAAATCTCAGCTGACTAAGAGGGGTAGTTCTTCAAGTCAACTGCGCACCAACAAACAATACTCCTTCAAGGATGAGCATGTCGATTCGTTGCTCAAGTTACTCAACAAGAGCAACAGACTAAAGCTTTCCGAAGATAGATGTGCCAAGGAGGTCGGCAAGACCGACAATCCCAGATACTGCTTATACCACAGGATGCTAGGGCACCCTACCAAGAGCTGTTACATCTTCAAAGACATCCTTCAAGTTTTGATTAATGCGAAGGTACTCAAACTCTGCCCAGAGCAGAAGAAAGTGACAGCCAATATGACGTCATTTCTTCAGTTTAGAGTACAGCCTCCAACGCCAACCGGAGTAGTTCCCATTCGGAAAGGGAACTAAGGATACTCAATATAGACCCACATCACCAATAGGAGAAAGGTATCGTACCTGTTCCTACTCCTCAGTGAGAAATCATGTGGGTTCATCCCTACCTTGTGGAAGGCAAACAATAGACTACTGTTACCAACAGGAAGTCTAAAGGCAAAGCAAAAGTTTCGCGTTGTAATGTGGTGTGTGCTTCTTTCGTGGAAGCAGAAACCGATGTCCCCTCGCTAACTGACTCGGAGAAGGAGACAATCGTTCTTGCTGCAGAGCTAAATGCACCGCTTGTGGATGAAACTCGTTCGGGTAAGTCATACTTGAAGAAGTATGATGAGATGATTGCAAATCCACCTAAATCTACCTCAGAGCTAACCAAGTAATCGACGAAGCAACCCGTGGATAAACAAAAGGAGATTCGGTATGCCAAGGCCCTCCCAAAGGACAAAATGGAAGGAACTTTAGCACCTTACCACTTTGATGGTTTGGCTCAACTGGCCAACACCCTGGCCAGGATCACCCATCACGAGCTCCTAAGACTATCATAGTCAACAAGTGAAGCTCTGAGAGAAGCTTTAGCTGATGCTGAGGTTTTCATGACTCGGATTCTGGCTGAACCATAGGAGGAACATGAAGAAGACTACGTCCACACGTTTCAACATGTCCCATGAATAAACTTCACACCAGACGATATGAAGGTTAAGGGGAAACATGATAGGCCCCTGTACTTCAGAGGGTATATTGGATCGTCTGAAGTGAGACATATTCAGGTAGATCCAGGAACCGCATTAAGCATTATGCCCCGCCAGGTCATGCAGCACTTAGGGATTCCCATCCACTGATTGAGCGCCACCCAATCTACCATCTATGGTTTTAATGCCAATGGTACGCGCCCAATAGGAAATATTAGACTCAAATGTCAAATTAGGGACTTGAGATCTGAAGTGACGTGCTACATTATTGATGCCGACACTTCGTATAATTTGCTGGTAGGATGACCATAGATTCATCGCAACTTCATCGTTCCCTCTACTCTCCATCAAGTCATGAAGTATATTGACGGGGATGGAGAAGTCTGAACGTTGATCGCTAAAAGGCATCCGTTCAAGGGGGTAGGAACTACTTCACAGACTCCCTCCTGTACCAAGATTCTCTAGAGATTGATGAGAATCACCAGCTAGATGAACCAGACTCTGGTAATGAAGCTGATATTGAACAAGAGACAGAGGAAGAATATCTTTGGGAGCTGAACCCACTTGTAACGAGTATTGATAAGCTCGATGTCAATGACACCGCCAATGATGTGGCGAGTGGTATATTAATGAAAAATTAGATTTGACTTAATTTTCTTTTTTTGCTTCTGATTCAGTGCCATCAGATACTAGTACCGATGTAGGTGATGACCCCTGGTCGGAAATAGATGCCCTAACATCATTGCATGTACCGGTAAGGTCATCTCTCATGGTATATCAAGGCGTCAGTGATGTGCAACGATCTTTATTCAAGGTCCCAGAAAGACGCAAAGGCTAAAAACTGATCCGCTCCTGAAGAATCGGGTCTAAATCAATGACTCGCGAAGACTCAAAAAGCGAAAATGAACCCATCAATTCTCTCATTATGAGACAAATGTACTCAAAATGATGAAGAACATGGGGTATGACCTAACAAGTGGTCTTGGCTTGAATATTGGCAAAGGAAGAAGAACACTGCTTCGACCCTTCGTTCCAAAAGGAAAAACCCCTGATTATTATCATCAAACTTGCTAGGGGTTGGCTATTTGTCAATGCAGTCCCGTCAGTCTCTGAGTCTAAAAAGTCATTATACCATAATCACTCATCAGGCAGATGTCAGTGTTGGTAACATCTTCAAAGAACTTTCAGAAAACATTGTTTCAACAAGCCACCCTGAAGATGGAGATGAAAAAGTGATCCAGTGGATATAGATCCTTGGATAAAACACCTAAATAATCTCTAGGATATTCGCTTTGAACAATGCGAACCACCCACAGAGGATAAGGTTAACTGGATCAATATAGGAGATGAGGCTAGCCCTAAGCCCATCTTTATAAGTGAAAGCTTATCACCCTCTGAGAAGGAAGATCTAATATCTCTTGTACGAGAGTATATAGATGTTTTCACTTGGAACTACGAAGATATGCCTGGCTTGATCCTCAAGTGGCTATGCATCGACTCAACATCAATACAGATGCGAAACCCATCAAGCAACAGCATCGAGGGTTCCGCCCTAAAATAATGGAAGCGATCCAGTCAGAAGTTAAGAAGCTTATAGACTCCAGTTTTATCAAGGAAGAACACCTTAATTGGTAGCCAATATCGTCCCTGTCACCAAGAAGAATAGGAAGATCTGGGTTTGCATTGATTTTTGTGATCTAAATGAGGCGTGTACTAAAGATGAGTTTCCCTTCCAATCACAGATGTCATGATCGACAACACGTGTTGGTTTGAACGAATGCCTTTCATGGATGGATTCTCAGGATACAACCAAATTAAGATGTACCCTGATGATAAAAACTATACATCTTTCAGTACACCACAGGGGTGTATTGCTACACTATCATGTCCTTTGGATTGAAGAACGTGGGGGCAACATACCGATGAATGCAATTTTTCACAAGTATATACGTAAAATAGTGGAATGTTATGTTAATGACATTGTAGTAAAAAGTCGTACCAAAGGCAATCACTAGCAGATCTGAAGACAGTATTCGACATCATGCGATGCATCAATTGAAGATGGATCCCATCAACTCCTTCCTGGGGGTGGCCAGCGATAAATTCCTGGGGTTTGTTATTACATCTAAAGGAATCCACCTCGACCCAGAGAAAGTCCGTGTTGTCTACTTGGTGGGCCAAACCATACACGTCATATCAAAAGTTAATCCTTTAAGATTTCTTATGACAAAGCCATCGTTACTAAATGATCGATTGGCAAAATAGGCCATATTGCTCTCCCAATATGAGATGCAATTCCTACCATAAAAATCTGTAAAGGAACAGGTGGTGGCAGATTTCTTGACTGAGCATCCAGACTCAAGGGCGACCAAACTTTATGAAGATCTCCCAAATGAGGTCGCTGAAGTTTGCTTGACCCAGACATCTTTCGAATGACAGGTATGGCAACTCTTCTTCGGTGGCGCATCAAGAACGGGTCTGGGAGAATATATTATAGAAGGAGTAGGGGTAGTACTTGTCTCCCCACAGAACTAAATAATCCCTTGCGCATTCTCATTAACTAAGCTATGTTCCAATAATGTAGCGAAATACAACGCTCTCTTGATTGGGATGCGTATTGCCGATAAGATTGGCGTTAAAAATCTCGAAGCATACGATGATTCAAAGCTCATCATTAACCAGGTTCACGGGGAGTACGAAGTTAGACATGAAGACTTGGTACCCTATCATAACGGAACTATCTACATGGAAGAGAGTTCAGAAACTTTTGCATCGACCATGTACCTCGCCAGCAAAATACGCATGCAGATGCACCGGCATCTCTCGTTGCCTCCTTGACTCTTCCAGCTGGAGCGGCATAGAAAGTACCCATCTACAATCATGACTTATATTCTCCAAGATTCGCTTTTGAAGACAACCAAAAGCCAACAAGAGACTTTCAAGCTAAAGAAGCTATAACCTAGTCCAAAACTTCTGTGGAGCTCACTAACCTAGTCCAAAGCTTGTCATACAAAGAGGCACAGGAAATACTCAAAGAGGCTCATGACGGCATGTGTGGAACTCACCAACCTGGTCCAAAGCTTGGAGATCGACTCGAAAGACTTGGATATTATTGGCCAAAGATGATCTCTAAGACCATCACTTACGCCAAGCAATTCCACGCCTGGCAGGTACATGGTGACTTCATCCACTAGGCACCGGGACATCTTCGCCCTATAACATCTTCATGTCCGTTTGAAATGTGGGGAATGGATGTAGTTAGCCCTATCAGCCCACCTTCATCTAAAGGACATCAGTTTATCCTAGCCATAACCGATTACTTTTCTAAATTAGCTAAAGCTAACCCTTGAGGGAGGTAAAGACATCTGACATGATCAAGTTTATTAAACATCACATGGTCTACCGCTTTAGCGTGCCATGATGGATTGTCCATGATAATGGGGCTCAGTTCATAAGCCAAGCCTTTCAGAGATTCTGCGACAAGTTCAGAATCCAGAGTGTGTCTTCAACGGCATACTATCTAGCAGCTAACGGTCTTGCAAAAGCTTTCAACAAAATCATTAGGAAACTTCTTAAGAAATTTATCTCAAAGAGCCAACGCGACTAGGATGAGAAGTTAGGTGAATGCTTATGGGCTTATCGCACGATACTGAGAGCCCTGACTAAGGCTACACCATTCTCTTTGGTATACGGGTATGAAGTCGTACTTCCACTAGAGATTCATATTCCATCTCTACGCATTGCCTTGACAACGGAGATGATAAATGAGGAGAAGCATCGACTGCGACTCTAGGAGCTGGAGACTTTAGACGATAAACGCCTGGAAGCTCAAAGCAAATTGAGCTCTATCAAGCTCGATTACCAGAGCCTTCAACAAGAAAGTCAAGGAGCACACTTTTAAGAAAGGTGACATTGTCTTAGGTGTCAGAAGACCCATGGTTATGACGCATAAGACCAAAGGAAGATTCTAGCCTAAATGGGAAGGACCATTTGTAGTGGAGTCGGTCTACTTAAATGGAGCATATAGCCTTATAACCCCAGACGCTGATATGCTCATGATGCCGATTAACGACAGATTCTTGAAGAAATACTATCCTTGACAGGACTCTTCCTATGATCGGGTTAATATTATACCTCTGATCAAAACTTTCAGATTTAAGATGTTTGGAAGAGCACCAAAAATGAGCTTCTTTCTTTCTTCAACGGATCACATCACGGTCGATCAGTGTCAAGCCGATCGAACGCTGGTTATACCATGATGCATGATGTAAACATTGAAGAAGAAATAAAGTATGAAACTTTAGTTTTAGCCTTGTTACTCTTCTCTAGTTCACTTATGAACTCGACAGGAGTCTTCCCCTGATCATCTTAACATTACACCTCTGATTAAAACTTTTAGATCCAAAATGTTCTGAAGGGCGCCAAAGAAAAGCATCTTTCTTTCTTCAACGGATCACATTCTAGTCGGTCAGTGTCGAGCCGATCGAACATTGGTTAATCATGATGCATGATGTAAACATTGAAGAAGAAACAAAGAGCGAGACTTCAATTTTTGCCTTATTACTCTTCTCTAGTTTATTTATGAACATTGGAAGCCTTTGATGGATAAGGATAGAGGAAAATATTGCCTTTTAAGTCCAACATAAGTCCTCGATAACTCATCATGCTGAGGGAAATAGCATGGCTAGCCAACTCAAACGGTAGTTGGTAAAGGTATAACAAATCTGTTGATAGCTGAGGATTTGCTAAATATTTTAAGGGACTTGATCACGTCCTCTGCTTCAAAATCTCTTAACATTTCTCGCCCACAGAATGCTGGACCACAAAAATACCTGTGTCCATTTTTTGGATGAAATGAACAGAGAATTGTCACGTTAACAGTCTGACAAGCCATTTCTCTCGATCTCCAGTGGAGTCAGTCAAGTTAACACTATACCTCTGACAATAAAACCCACTCAAAATCTCTGCTGTTACGTTAATATTACACCTCTAATGGCAAATCTCTCATGCCCCTAGAAAATCAATGTTTGTCACGTTAAATATTACACCTCTAACAATTCATTCTATTTTTCACCAAAGTCCCTTATCAATTCCCTCTCATGGAGTGGCAGGTGCACAAGCTCAATCACTGCTATGTTAACATCTCACCTCTAACAGTGAAAAAGTTTCAATACTCCACAGCGAGTACGAACTTATCACTCTCTTACATAGGGTCACAAGTCCTCAATTCTTGTCAAGTTTAACACTATACCTATGACATTCTAAACTTCACTTGTCAATTCTGATCAATAGAATGACAAGTCCTTAAAATTGGTCATATCACAAATCAACTCTTGTCATGTTAACATCACACCTTTGATAAATTACTCTTAAGTTTAACACTACACCTCTAACAGTGATTAAGTTGCTGTCAAGTTCAACATTAAACCTCTGACAGTCACTTTTCGCAAGCTTCCATAATGAAGCTGAGATGAGCGATGCTTAGTTTAACATCGCACCTCTAGCATCCCGTTCACTATTAAGTTCAACAATACACCTATGATAATAACTTTTCCTCAGGCTTCCATATCAAAGCTGAGATGAGCGATACTAAGTTTAACATCACACCTCCAGCATATATCTTATTGTTAAGTTTAACAATACACCTATGACAATGACATTTCCTCGAACTTCCATATCGAAGTCGAGAAGACTAATGCTAAGTTCAAAATTACACCTCTAGCATATCCTCCACCGTTAAGTTTAGCACTACATCTATAACAGTGGTATTTTTAATTTTCCCAAATGAAACTGAAATTCCTGCGGAGCTAAGTTAACATCACACCTCTAGCTCACATCCTTGTCAAGTTAATATCATACCTCTGACAAGATTTAATCCAACCCGTTAAGTTAATATCACACCTCTAACAGTAAAAACTTTCTTAGATCCCCAGTGGATCTAGTCTTACTTGTTATTCTTGTCAATAGAATGGCAGGTCCACTTAAAATCACTGTTAGGTTAATATTATACCTTTAACTGTGTTTCCATCAAATCCCTAGCTTACTCTTAATTACGTTAATACTAAATCTCTATTGAAGACTGATCAGCAAAAAGCAAGCACAAGAATAAGTAAAAAGATTGTAAGTCGATGTTACTGCTTTTGCGATTCTTCCGTAGTAGAAAAGTGGCTATACGGGTCGTACCCACAAGGAGGGAGAGCGATGAAAGCTTGATGCGGCTTCTTTGTTCAAGAAAAGAGAAAGTTCTTTGCTTTAAATAAAGAATTGGAAAATGAAAACAAGTTATTTCAAGAATTGTTCGAGAATGAGTTGGTGGTTTGTAAAGTCAGATTTTCTTAATGATAAAATGCATGGCTAACTTTCTACTAATTGCTCATACTAATATCTAACTTCTTGAAGATATAGCCTCATAATAAATCATAGGCAAGCATATCCCTTATGCATAGGAACTATTCACATGAAAATCGAGTGAAAGTTCTTCCTATAACTTAGCTTTACACGATAAAAACTCAGACATTCCCTTATCAAGATCTAATAGAAGGCGAGAATAAGGGAAGACATGAGTGCACTAATGGTACCGACAAAGTCAAAAGGAAAATCTCTAACTTACAACAACAAGTAAAGTACCCAACTTATAGATCATCAAAAACTATTAAGCAAGAAATATAAGAAAGTAATACTTGTAGGTAAGTTAGAGTTAGAACCCTCATCTTAAGATGCCCTAGCTCTCATTTGCACAAGGTTTGTTTGACACTATTGACTCATTTGGGTTATCAATCAAGTTGTTAGAGATTAGTGGGTTAGTAGTTAGTTAGCCATGCAATGGAAGAGTTAGTTAGACATGATAGTAAAAGTAACGAAAAAAAGGAAAAAGAGTAAATAGAAAGGGAGTTACACCACAACAAAGAAGTAAAAGAAAGAAGTAAAAGGAAAATGATTTACACTACAACAAGTAAAAGCAAGTGGAAAACACAAGTAGATGGAAAGAAGAAAGAGAAGTAGCTACTTGTATTAGCTTGTCACCTTCAAATACAACTCTTACACACTCTCTCTCTCTCTTTCACTCTAATGGTTAAGCTAGAACTAGAAGAAGAAAGAAACAAAATAACTACAATCCTAAAAATAAGATTACAACAACTTGCTCTAACTCTGGATATCTCCCAGCTGAAGCCCCTGGGGGATATTTATAGGGACCAGGGAAAAGGGGGCCAGGGGGACGACCCCTGGCCCAAAGCGCAAGAGCACCCATTGGGCTGCGGAAACGCGACTCTACCAGGGTGGCGCGCGCCTTGCTTTAGGCAGCACGCCATCCCTTCTGTCTCCTGTCAGTAAGTCTACTGGTTTGTTGATATGATGCCCTGGACTAACAAAAATCGCCTTCCTAAAGTCAATGGCTACTTGGTAGGCTTTTAATCACCCATTAAATAGTGATTTAGGGTCTTCTTCTTATTTCGCACACCATGGACCTAGGATCAAGCAAACAAAATTTTATTAGTAGAATTTTATATCAAATAAATATAAGAATGTGATGAAAATTATGCAAAATTAGAGACGAATAACACCCTCACACTTATCTTTTTGCTTATCCCGAGTAAAATAAAAATAAGAAATTATTACACTACTTTCGCATGTGACACGATTGCACTGAGCATGTGCAACAAGCCTTTAAACCTCTAGGTTTTCCCTAGAGGAGGAGTGTTGTCCCCTGAGGGTTTTTCAGTGGGTTGCACCCACAAAATCCAGTAAGAAAAGAAAAGTATTTAGTTGTTAGTAAAAACTCTGTCATGAAAAAGAACTTTCAATCATCTAAAGTAAAAATGACTGAAAGTTGTAAGAATTAGGTGTAACCTTATAAGTTCTCCTATACTTCGGCCTTCATAAAAGAAGAAATTATGGTTTTTCTTTAAATTAGAAAGGATCTTGTACTTCTAACTCATTCTGTTATTTTGCTTTAAATAGATATGCATAATGTGTAAGTATGATGTGCTTGAGATTTTTCAACTCAACTTTGAATATCATTTAATTTTATTAATATTTACTTATTATTCTTGGTTCCATTAGGCTTTCTATTTCACTCATGTAACATATATCAAACCGATGACTCCCAAACCAGATGATCTTAGGGCACCAGGTGGAAAAAACACCCCTCAGGTCAAATATGCAAGTGGAGTAGGCCACGAAATCAAGATTTATTTATACATTATTAAATATAGAATTTTTGGTGTGAGTAATCACGCTTCTTGAGGCACAATTATCCAGCTTTTTTTTTTGCCCCCAGAGTTGTGTCTCTAAATCCCAAGCATGTGTGTGGGTTATGCATATTCTATTAAGGCTAAATAAAAGGTATGAGTTATTTTCCTTATCCCTCCCAACTCTTAGTCAAACCATGTTTCTTGTTTACTTAGGAAAAAATAAAGATTCATTAATAAGGTTCCCTTAGTTCTTACAACATTTTGGTATTTTTATAAAGAGTATAAAAATTCATTTTTTGTTCAGGAGTTCTTTTTTTCTTTTCTTTTTTTGTAATAAAAAGAAAAAGTAAAAGTGTTAGCACTCCTCCACACCTATCTAGTGTGTTGTCCTCAATGAATTCCATATAAATGTAAATGCAATAAATAGGGTGAGGAAAAAAGGTTACCGCCCTCGTCAACTCAGGCCAGCCAAGTGCGAATAGGCGAAAGAAATGTCAAACGAAAAAAAAAGATAGAAGGGGTAAGCATATAAACAATAAGGAGATTTTTTTTTAGTTGCGGTGTGGATGGCTGTGGTTAGGTGTATGACAGGGCAAAAAGAGTCAGCATATTATCAGCCTGTGATGTAGGCTCAGTGGTCAAAAAGGGCTTCAGTCTTTTCCATTCACTTTGAATTCCATATTGTGCTTAGGATCGAAAATAATCACAGCACTGTGTGAAAAAACGGTGCGCACAATGAACGGTCCGGACCAACGAGTCTTTAGCCTCCCCGTGAAAATATGAAGCCTAGAGTTGTACAGCAGAACCTTGTCTTCCGGGGCAAAGTTTTTCCAGTTTATGGTCTGATCATGAAAAAGTTTTGTCCTGCTTTTGGTGATCCGAGCATTCTCATAGGCTTCATTTAGTATCTTCTCTAATTCTGAGATCTACAGTCTCCTTAGCTAACCGGCCTTACTCAGATCAAAAATGAGTTACTTAATTGCCCATAGGGCACGGTGTTCTAACTCGACTGGCAGATGACAGGCTTTTTCGAATACGATTCTGTAAGGAGACATCCCAGGATTGTCTTAAAAGCAGTGCGGTAAGCCCACAATGCATAATTGAGTTTGACTGACCAATCCTTTTGGTTTTGTCTGACAGTCTCTTCCAAAATGAGCTTGATCTGTCGATTTATGACTTCGACCTACCCATTTGTCTGGGGATGATACGAAGTAGACAACTTGTGAGTGATGGAATATTTTCGCAATAGAGCTTCAAAAACTCTATTGTAGAAATACGATCTATTATCACTAATTATCGCTCTGGGGGTGCCAAATCGGGAGAAGATGTTCTCTTTGAGAAATTTGACAAGTACTTTGTTGTCATTGGTCTTAGTTGGCGCAGCTTCTACCCATTTAGAGACGTCTACAGCAACCAAAATGAACTGGTCGCCAAAGGAATTAGGGAATGGCCCCATGAAGTCGATACCCCAAACATAAAAAATTTCAACTTCAATGATCGGGTTCAGGGGCATCATGTTTCTTCTAGAAATTTTTCCAATCTTCCGACAATTTGCACATGACTTGCAAAAAATGATATGAGTCTTTGAACAAAGTGGGCCAGTAAAACCCACGTTGTAGAAACTTCTCTGCAGTCTTGCGGGGACCGAAGTGTCCTCCGCATGCAAGTTCATGGCAAAAGCTTAGCACACTCCTCTGTTCTTCCTCTGGTATGCATCATCTAATAATCTGGTCAAGACAATACTTAAAAAGATACGGTTCTTCCCAGAAGAAGTATTGTACTTGGGTAAAGAAATGACATTGGTCTTGCTTTGTTCAGTCAGCGGGTAATTGGGCAGTGGCCAGATAATTGGCGTTGTCCGCATACCAGGGTTCCTTGAAAATGGCTAGGATGTGCTTGTTTGGGAAATCCTCATTGATCGGAGCTTGTAAGATAGGTGCGTTGGAATTCGTGATAGATGATCAGCGACCACATTTTCTATACCTTGTTTCTCCCGAATTTTCGTCAAATTCTTGAAGCAAAAGGATCCACCGAATCAATCAGGCTTTTGCTTCCTTCTTGGTCATGAGGTATTTTAGTGCTGAATGATATGTGAAAATCACCGTCTTTAAGCCTAACAAGTATGGCCGGAACTTTTCTAACGCAAAGACAATGGCCAAGAATTCTTTCTCGGTCGTTGTATAATTCTGTTGGGCGTCATTCAAGGTCCTACTCAAATAGTAAATCACGTGCTGCCTATTGTCGATGCGCTGTCCTAGAACAGTGCCAATAGCAAAATTAGATGCATCACACATGATTTCAAATGGCTGGTCCCAATTAGGAGCATAAATAATAGGTGCAGAAATAAGTTCTTACTTAAGCTTCCCCCATGACTTGAAACATTCATCGTTAAAATCAAAGGGCACGTCCTTACCGAGCAGGTTGGTTAAGGGCCTAGCAATTTTGCTAAAATCCTTAATGAACCATCGGTAGAACCCAGCATGCCCTAAAATTGATCTAATATCCTTGATGCTTTTGGGTGGTGGAATTTTAGCAATCACTTCTACTTTAGCCTTGTCCACTTCAATGCCTCTCCTAGAAATCTCATGGCCTAAGACAATCCCCTGTCTCACCATGAAGTGACATTTCTCTCAGTTTAGAGTTAGACTCTTTTCCTTGCATCTCTGCAGAGCTAACTCTAGGTGATGAAGATATTGTTCAAATGAATCTCCGTAGATGGGGAAGTCATCCATGAAAATCTCAAGAAAACGTTCTACCATGTCAGAGAACAAACTGAGCATGCACCGTTTGAATTTTGTGGGAGCATTGCATAATCCAAAGGGCATGTGCCGATAAGCGAAAGTTTCGAACGGGCAGGTGAACGTTATCTTTTCCTAGTCTTTTGTAGCAATGGGGATTTGATTATATTCCGAGTACCCATCTAGGAAGCAATAGTACTCGTGTCCAGCCAAGCGTTCAAGCATTTGGCCGATGAAGGGCAACAGAAGGTGGTGTTTACGGGTGGCTGCATTCAACTTTCTATAGTCGATACAAATACGAACCTTGATAGGCAGTCTTGTTTGTACCAACTCATTCTGCTCATTTTCAACCACCGTAAGCCTGGTTTCTTCGGGACCGCATGAACAGGGCTAACCCATTGGCTATCAGAAATGGGATATATGATCCCATTATCTAATAGTTTCATAATTTCTGCTTTTACTGCCTCTTGCATGAGTGGGTTAAGCCTGCGTTGTGGGTCCCTCTTGGGAGTCGCTTCATTGGTTAAATGGATTCTATGTTGCACTATGGTTGGACTTATCCCTTTGATATCCTTTATAGTCCATCCAATGGTTTCCCTATGTCTTTTCAGAATAGACATTAAGCTGTCCTCTTGTTGCTTAGTCAGGTGGAATGCTATGATGACTATCAGTGTTTCTCTTCCGCCTAGGTAGGCGTACTTGAGGTGTTCAGGTAAAGCTTTTAGCTCTAGGGAAGGTGTTGCTTCATTGGAGGCAATATCTGAACTTTCATTCCCGTGATAAGGTGCACTTGGGCTGGATGCAGTGGTGCACTTGGGCTGGATGCCCAATCCACTGCCGAATCTAAGATCTGGTCAAGATTAAAATCCTTAGACTCCAGATCAAACTCTGCCTCTGTTTTTATCTCCAATCTTTCCTCATGCTCACTGGTTAGATTTTTAATAGAATTGACCTCAAAAGTCTGATCATTGACATCCCTAGGTTGTCTTTCAAGATTGATGATATTGACTTCCTTCGTCATGTCTCCAAAGGTCAATCATATAGACCCGTTCCTACAATTGATTATGGCAATAGCTGTAGCAAGGAATGGGCGCCCTAAGATGACTGGAGTTTGAGACCGTGGATTTGACACAGGTTTGGTCTCAAGCACAATGAAATCAATGGGGTAGATAAAATCTCCGACCCGGATAAGGACGTCTGTGATTTTCCCCTTGGGGATTTTCACAGATCGGTCAGCTAACTGAATGGTGACTCGGGTTGGGCTCAGCTCGCCTAACCCAGTTGTTGGTATACTGAGAGAGGTAGCAAGTTGATACTTGCTCCCAGGTCTAGAAGAACTCTACTAATTTCTGTCTGTCCTATGGTGCAGGAAATTGTAAGACATCCGGGATCCTTGTATTTCACCAGAATGGGACCAGACAGAATTTTACTTATATTGGTTACCAAGAATACTTTCTTGGGCACATTTGTCTTTCTCTTCTTCGTACACATATCCTTAAGAAATTTGCATAAGCTAGGACTTATTGGATAGCATCAAGAAGAGGCACATTCAATTTGACCTGGTTGAACATCTCTAGCATCTTCTCAATGTGCATATTCTTATTGTTGTTCCTAAGCCTATTAGGAAAGGGTGCTACAAGCTTATGAACTTGTTCAGTTGCTTTGTCCTCGTCAGATGTTTGAGGAGCAGTTTGGGAGGAACTAGCAGAGGTGAAGGCTGGAGTAGGATCAGGATGGACTGGACTTTTCTGTTGGTAGACCTAGTTGTCTACCTTCTTCCCAGATCAAAGTGTGTGAACATCATTGCACTGGTTGATCGACGGATCCTGAATTTCATATGCTTGATTGGAGTTTTTTGGGTTAACTAGTGGCTGACTAGGTAAAGTACCCTTTGGTCTTTCAGTTAGGGCGCTAGCTAATTGGCTCATCTGCATTTCCAATCTCGATATAGCCTGTGAATGGTTGTTCAGCGTTTGTCCCTAGTTTTGCATGAAAGCGGATTGGGACTTCAGAAAAGCTTCCATGCTCTCCTCTAACTTACTAAATTTCTTTTCCATTGGTGAACTTTGAGAGAAGGATGATGGATCTTGACTGGAGAAATTTAATGGAGGACTGGGATGGTGAAAATTGTTGGAGAAATTAGGCCTAGGAGGATTGTTCTGGGCTCTGGAGAAATTGGGGTGATTCCTCCAACCTGGATTGTATGTTTGCGAGTAGGGATTAGGCGGCGGCCGTGAGTAGGCCGCGTTCAGGTATTCTGGTGGCACTTGCTGGGTATGGAAAACGGGGCACTCTTCAAAGACATGATTCGGTGCCTGACAGTACGAACAACCCAGATTGTGAATTGGTGGTGGGTTGATTTGGTTGACATTGGCGGGCTCTTTTGTCTCTAGAGCCTCAATCCTCCTCATTAGGGTTGCAATCTTAGCTTCTGCAGCTATGGATGATTCTAGAGATAGGAGTCCTTCTCTTGAAGCTATAGATTGTGAATTCTTTGGTTTTTCCAAAGCTGGCTCCCATTGCAGGGTTTTCTCAGTTAAATCTTCAAATAAATCCCAACCATGATTCTCATCCTTTTGCAAGAACCCTCCCTGACACATGGTTTCTAGAAGGATTTTTGTTTGATAGTCTAAGCTATCGTAGAGAATCTGACACTAATGCCATTTCTCCACACCATGATGAGGGCACTGAGCTAGGAGATCTTTGAATCGCTCAAAGTATCTCCAAAATGGTTCGCTCAGTTCTTGTCTGAACTGCATGATATTCTTTCTAATGAGGGCAGTTTTGTTGACTGGGCAGAATTTCTTCAAGAAGGCCTTGACAAAATCATCCCACATCGTGACTGAATCTACCGCCAAACTGTATAACCATTTCTCCGCTAGGTCCTTTAGGGAAAAAGGGATGAAACATAACCTAACGACATCGTCTCCTAGCTGGGGTATACGCATCATGAGGCACACTTCTTCAAATTTCCTAATAAAGAAGTATGCATCCTCCGATTCTAAACCATGAAACTTTGGGAGAGTGTTGATGAATTGAGGCTTTAATTCAAAATTATTTCCATTTACCTAAGGCAGTTTTATACAAGATGGTATTGAGGTTCGGATGTCACGCCCCGCTTCCCAAAATACGGAATACAGGTACTTGACGATGGCCAGCAGATACTCACGAAGAGTGAAATCTCTTCCATGAGTACCTTAGGCTGTCAATAACAAGCAGGATAGCCCACATATATGTACATACAACTAAGCACAGGGATAAAATCATATATATGAAAAACTGAATCATAAACAATATCATCCACTATATCTGAATAAAACAAGTCAAGGAGAAAACTGAACTCACTGGAGAACAGTGAAACCAGAATATGATCTATGAACAACTCTCTATACCAGCTTCCTGATCTAAATACTGAAAAATAATATAAAGGGTCCGTCAGAAGCGGACTAGCAAGAGTACACGAAACAGGAAGGAGAGAATATGAAAATGTAGTAACAGTAAGTAGGATATAAGAACAATATGTTTAGAAATATCAAGAACTGAATGAAATAACAGTAACAAGAATAATCAGAAGATAGATCATGTACAATAAGATCGTGCATGCATGGTGTGACATGTATATAATGAACATGAGACGTCCTGGACAAGCAACTATCGTGTAGTATAATCACTAGAACATGAGATCACAAGATAAAATAACATGGTATGTCCAGGAATGTCATGTAGTCAAGATAATGCATGTCACATGAGTCTCAAGTGTCAGTATCTTGAAAATACGTGTTAGGAAATAGATCACTAAGACAATGCAGGATATGATGCAAGTGCATATGTCTATCATGTTTTATTATCCCAACTAATGCAACCATCCTGTGCCCCATCCCACAGGACAACTGCATATCAAACAAGTGATGCGTTAGTGGATCCTGATAGTAGGGAGAAACAGTTCACTGTACTCAGGTATCATGTAACATGTAATAACAGGAGCGCGCATAAATAATAAGATCACGTGTGGCATCCAAACCCATAAGGGTTGCCCTTCCAAGCACACCTCCCTGGATTTCCCCTGCTACAGTCTCCCCCAATAACCCCGGCTTGGTTAATTTTATTAATTAAATGCAAATGCAAACAGTGTGTTACTCAGTGTTACAGGATCATGAATCGGTACCAAGAATATCAGTATTAGATGCTGAACATAATGTGCATCAAAATCATGGGACGATGTAGACAGTGACAATATCATGTGACAAATATAAAGTTGTGCAAGTGATACCAGATTCATGCAAAATAGTGCAAGTAATGTCAGTGACATGTAATCTAAATGTCAAAGTAAAACGGTCATGATCATGTGTCCATAATCCAATAAGATATCCTCGAACAATTACTCAGAATATAATGGTCAATTTTCTTGATTAATTTCAATAATATCAGGATCACAATACAATCTTTAACTATCAATCCTTCTTTATTATTATCTAGTTATCCTCAAAATCCAGATCAAAATATTTATCATGATCAGTGTAGATTTCATTGATCTTCACATCAGTCTATCGCATACAAGCAATCATGCAACTGAACGCATTATGTACATGAACGAGATGCAAATACGATATGTAAGGCAATGTAACATGATCACGAGACGGTACAGGTAATAATATCAAGAATACAAGAATAACTAGTCATATAATCGGAAGAGAAAAGCTGATATGTACATATGATCACAGGATAGTGTTGACGATCATGCGATATGATAACCATGATTTATATTTAAGAGTAAGAATTAAGATCAAGATGAAAGTCAACGAGAGGAGAATCGTGTACACTTGCCTGAGGTCGTTGGAGTCTGAATTCCCGTAACTGCAACCGGCTCTGGGTAAAATTCGCGGCCTAAATATTACGTGAATTAATTAGAGACTTGACATATTCTTATTCAGTGATAAGTTAAATAAGAAAGTAATTTTTACTATTTATTATAATTTTAGTTGGTTAATTTTCCAAATAATTTAATTTATGAATTTATAGAAATTATTTAAAAATATTTTCATGATAAATATATGCATAAAATAATAAATTGATGTATAATGTTTACATATTACTGAATTATGAATTTCATATTTTTTTGTGCTATTTAGAAATTTATTGGTCATTTTTAATAAATTATCATTGAATAGTAATTACAAAAATATTTAATTTCATGTTATTCTAAGTAATATTACATCAAAATAATTTTATACGGTTTCAAATTTAGTTTGTGATTTTCTGTGAATTTTCTGGAATTTTCTGTGAATTTTATAGAATTTTCTGAATTAAAATAAACCTAAAAATCAATAAAAATAATTAAAAAGCTTAACGGGTCTGTTTGCTACAATGTTGGGTTTGGGTCTGGGCCTGCTACAATAATATTCTAAAATTTTATTTCTATGTTATTTATTTATTCTTTCTTTCCTTTTACTTTTCCTTTTTCTTTTTCCTTTCTTTCTTTTTCTTTTTTTTTTTTGATGGGGCCGGGTCGGGTCTGTAAATAGACCCGAACCCGAGTCTGTTGGCCAGACCCGCTGGCTGGCACCAGTGGCCTGACCAGACCTGGCCTGGGCCAGGTCTGGCTGGGCTGGCCAGACCAGGCCAGGTCTTGGCCTGGCCTGGCTCGGCCAGAACCTGGGCCTGGTCCTGGCTCGACCAGGACCGTTCTGGTCTGGTCCTGGCCGAGAGCAGCAGCTGCTGCTGCTGCTCTCGGCCAGAGGCCGAGGATTTTCTTTTTTTTTGTTATAAAAACAATTTTCTAAAATATAATAAAAATCACTATTATTAGGATGTATATCTAGGGTACCTCAAAATATTTTTATTAGAAATTTAAAATAAGCTTTTCATGGAGAAATTGTTGATTAAAATAATGCTTACTACGTGTTTGACGAAATGCCAACGATAACTAAAATCGATGACAACGCAAAATAACTTACCCGGAATGCTTCTTTTCAGTCTGAAACTTCTTCCAGCATCTCGTCCGTCGATGGCGGAGCTTGTGGACGGTGCCAGTGGTTTGACGGAGGTCGCGGAGATCGTTGGAGATGCCGTGCTCCACCCCGGCGGCACCGCAGGAAGGAGAGCACGGCCATGCGTGGCTCTCGGGAATGGTCGGCGGAGCTCGTCGAAGGGGATGGATCATGAAGTCTGGTCATGGGGAGGTGGGACGGCAGTGATGGTGGCAGCCTGAGGAGGTGGTTTGTAGGGCCAAGTGAAGCTCGACGGCGCGTCGAATATAGGGAGGCCGTGGCTCAGATGGAGAGGGAAACCATGGAGTGATGTATGGAGAAGGGGGCTTGGGGTTTATATAGAGGGGGAATAGAAAAGGTAAGTGTGAGATAGAGGGAGAGAGGGAACGTGAGAGAGAGGGGAGGACGCAGGTGGAGGTCGTGGGGCGACGCGGGTGCAGTTGGGAGGAGAAGTGGGGAACGTGGGGAGAAGAAGAGGGAGCAGGTCGCGCGTTTGTTGGGGAGAAGAAGAGGGAGTAGCTAATGGTTTAATATAACATATGAGTTCACTCTGAATCACACGCCAAAGTGGCACGCTGGTTTGGGCGTTAGGATGCTTTGCAAAAGGTCATGGTTTCGAAATTGGGAGCAATTGGATTTGGGTTTTCATTTTTGAATGAATAAAGGTGTAAGAAAATGATGGTTTGAATATAATGATTACCCCTTTTAAATAAAAGGCATCATTAGCATAAAGGTTGGTTCTTTCCTTTCCTTTCCAATGGGTCACAGGTTCGAAACCTGTTAGTCAGATTCCCAAAATTCATCCCCGATTATTAATTAAAAATCCCAGAGTCAGCCTATGTCACCGATCGACCCCAAATTAAGATTCTTCTCCAATAATTCCCAAAAAAATTCTAAAATTCTAGAAAAAATTATAAATAAATGGAAAATAATATCTTGAGTTGAAATGACCTCAATCCAACTATCAGGATAATTAAATCATCACCAGATACCAGTATTGACATACGTAAATTAGGAACCGAGGGTTACATCTGATCGGGTAAAATTTGTCCTGAAGTGACGCCATCATCGGCTCTGGATGCAAGGGTAAGGAAGTATTTTTGATTAATGTAGAAAATACAGGATCTCTTGCCCACTCTTGCATGTAGCACACCACAAACAATGTGAAAACAACAAACAATCGAAAAGAATAAAAAATAAACAAAAGAAAGAAAAACAACCACCAAGCCTTAGTCTAAGTACCTTGACCTAAACGACTCCAAACTGGTCGATTCTTCGGGGGAGGTTGTTGCAGGAACTCGACTACAGGATAATCGGCCAGGAAGGCAAAGCTCTGGGGCAGGTATCCGGGCGTGAGCCACGGGTCTAATTACGCCAAACCACGGAGCTTTCGAGACTTTACCTCTCAATTCACTTTCCTTAGACACCGATTTTGCAAGAGTATAGTTCTTACAATTTCCATCCTCAGTTAATCTCTTAATAAATCTAAGATATCCCTAGGGCCAACGTCTATCAGTTTTTAGTTAAGGCTTGGGCTAGTGTGAGTACACTTAGAGATAATTTTTGGGCTAAGGAAGGGTGATGAAATTCCTATCTTATCTTGATTAGTTGGGATTTTGCCCTTAATGTGAATTGTGCAAGTGTACAGTTTATTCACAATAAGGTAACACTCAAAGCGATAAATCACTCCAAAACATTGGTCCTATTCTATATAAATGCACACGTACCTTTTCTCCAACACTCTTAAACAGAAATTGAAATGAATTGAAATAGACACGTGCCCTAAATGCAAAAGTCTAATCCAAATTTCAATTAAGCAACAAGTGGATTTTTGTTGAGTTCATTACACATACATAAGTTGAAGCATTCAAGGGAACTAAAAAGATTTTAGAAAGCAATTTTTGAGTGGCTTTCAGCAACCCTGCAGAAGAGTTTGTTATCGGAGAAACTCATTTTTACATGAATTTTTCTGAGGGCAAATGAATCCTCGTGCAAGTCCTTGGCCACCACTGTCGCTTCCAGTGATAGTGAGCTCCTTGGTACTTCTCCTACACACAAGAACAAAGAAAAAATTTTAGTATTGAACAATAAAGCCGTTCCCTCCCCAACAACAGCGCCAAAATTTGATTAGCAAAAAGCAAGCACAAGAATAAGTAAAAAGAGTGTGGGTCGATGTTACTACTTTTGTGATTCTTCCATAGTAGCGAAGTGGCTATACGGGTCGTATCCACAAGGAGGGAGAGTGATGAAAACTTAATGTGGCTTCTTTGTTCAAGAAAAGAGAAAGTTCTTTGTTTTAAAGAGAGAATTTGAAAATGAAAACAAGTTGTTTCAAGAATTGTTTGAGAATGATTTGGTGGTTTGTAAAGTCAGATTTCCTTAATGGTAAAAGAGCATGGCTAACTTTCTACTAATTACTCCCACTAATCTCTAACTTCTTGAAGATATAGCCTCATGATGGATCATAGGCAAGCATATCCCTTATGCATAGGAACTATTCACGTGAAAATCGAGTGAAAATTCTTCCATAACTTAGCTTTACACGGCAAAAACTCGGACATTCCCTTATCAAGATCCAATAGAAGGCGAAAATAAAGGAAGACATGAGTGCACTAATGGTATCGGCAAAGTTAAAAGGAAAATCTCTGACTTACAACAACAAGTAAAGTACCCAACTCATAGATCATCAAAAACCATTAAGTAAGAAACATAGGAAAGTAATACTTGTAGGTAAGTTAGAGTTAGAACCCTCGTTTTAAGATGCCCTAGCTCTCATTTGCACAAGGGTTGTTTAACACTATTGACTCATTTGGGTTATCAATCAAGTTATTAGAGATTAGTGGGTTAGTAGTTAGTTAGCCATGCAATGAAAGAGTTAGTTAGACATGATAGTAAAGGAAACAAAAAAAAGGAAAAGGAGTAAAGAGAAAGGGAGTTACACCACAACAAAGAAGTAAAAGAATGAAGTAAAAAGAAAACGAGTTACACTACAATAAGGAAGTAAAAGCAATTGAAAAACACAAGTGAATAGAAAGAAGAAAGAGAAGTAATTACTTGTATTAGTTTGTCACCTTCAAATACAACTCTTACACACTCTCTCACTTTCACTCTAATGGCTAAACTAGAACTAGAAGAAGAAAGAAACTAAAACAACCACAATCCTAAAAACAAGATTATAACAACTTGCTCTAACTCTGGATATCTCCCAACTGAAGCCCCTGGGGGGTATTTATAGGCACCAGGGAAAAGGGGGCCAGGGGACGACCCCTGGCCCAAAGCGCAGGCGCACGCCCCCCATAAGGCTGCAGAAACGCGGCCTGGGCTGCGTTTTGGTAGCCCTGCGAGGGCGGCCTGCGCCTGGCTTCAGGCAGCGCGTCGTCCCTTCTGTCTCCTGTCAGGTAGGTCTACTGGTTTGTTGATATGATGCCCTGGACTGATAAAATCGCCTCCCTAAAATCAATGGCTACTTGGTAGGCTTTTAATCACCCATTAAATTGTGATTTAGGGTCTTCTTCTTCATTTGCACACCATGGACCTAGGATCAAGCAAGCAAAGCTTTATTAGCAGAATTTTATATCAAATAAATATGAGAATGCGATGAAACTTATGCAAAATTAGAGACTAATCAAAGAATCAGTCATAATCCTTCGCGGGTTGAAAATTTCACTTGCCATTCTCATCCATAGATTGGCAAATCCACTATTCCACTCATGTCAGGTTAATATCACACCTCTGACTAAATTAAAATTTTCTAACTTTGACTTGCTAAGTTAAAAAGTTACATTTCTAGCAAATCGAAGGTAATCACTTCTACTTGTCTGATTTTTAATACAAAAAAGGAAGTCTAGACATGTAAGAAGATCCGAAAAAGTGTCACTTTTATTAATATTCATAAATATGAAAGTGATACAAAATGCCCTCTTACACAATAAGATTGAGTGTTACAACAAAGGAGTACAAAGAAGTCCCTTTTGCTCAGCAAAAGATTGCACTCACTCCTCGAAACGTTGAAGATACATGAAGCTCGTCCTCTTGACTGTGGCCAGAAATAGCAGATTAACTTCCTATCCTCTTGAGAACAATGACGTTTCTCGAGGTCGAAATGTAGGGTAGCATTCTGATTCCACCCGACCAACTGGTGCGAAGGTCTTCACAAGGTCGTAATCTTTCGCTTAATGGGAAGCTCACCACCAGAAAGTCATCTAATGAGCATGAGTTTTTCATCGCTATTACTTCTTTAAGCAAGAATGGTGAAGGGAGGATCTGAGACCTTACTAGTGACGTCCTCTTTCCTGTGATCTTCAAATGCGTTATGCATATTGTGATCAGGAAGGATCCGAGACATTATTGGTGCATCATGTCCAATAAGGTCTTGAAGTGTATTGACAATAGCGCGAATCTTTCTCGCTATTAGACAGAAACTCTGACCTCCTGAGTGCCCACCGATCAAACAAGCTAGCCGATCCAAATATTCTGCAATGGATGCGGCAAAGACGCTGGAACCAGCACCACTGATATGGCCAGGACCTCCAAGAAATGAAAGAAAACCAAGGGTTAAAATTTTTTAAAGACAAAAACAGGAAGCCAGAAGCACAAACGGGGCTGAAGTCATGACTTGAGATGCAGAGCTTGTGACATTCGCGTCCAGAGATCTCAAAAGAGCAGACTTAAAATTTTCTAAGTCAAGAACCAAAACATGAGCTTCATATGCAAAACTCGTGTTTCAAGTCTTAAAATGCGGAGTTCACCATGCTCGCATTTGAAGAACTTGAGAATTAGACTTAGAAGTCAACAAGCTCGCGTTTCATTAATTAATATGAAAGGCACGTTGGCAGAGCATGGATGCATGAATCTCAAGAAAGAGATTCCAGGAAGAGATCAAGAGACAAAGTCTCTTTATGGCACTTCTTGGATAGAGGGTTTGAGGGGTATCGCACTACAAAAAGGATAACATAACAGTCAGAATCTAAAAAAAGTCCAAGTGCTGAATCTCAGACGCAAAGTTCACCCCAGATCCGCGTCCAAATGACTGAGATGTAGAGCTCACACGAAGCCTGCATTTGAAACTCCACAACTTAGAAATTTCTTTAAGTGTTGGACTCAGACGTTAGATTCAGCAAAACCCGCATCAAACCACAGAGATTCGAGGTTCACATGAAATCCACATCTAAACTCCCCCACTTAGAAAATTCTCTAAGTGTTTGGAATTAATCGCAAGGCTCAATGAAGCCCGCGTTCAACAACAGATACAGACTCAAGCTAATGAAGAGAAAGATGCAGAGCTTATCAAACCCGCGTCTTGTCTACCAATGCAAGAGTCACATCTGAATATCAAACGTGGGTGTAAGCCTCGCGTTGACGTTTCAATGCAGAAGAGACTTAAGAGTTAAGATAACTCTTCAAGTCTCTTAATGGTGGAAACCAATTCAAATGGTTCTTACCTAAAATGGGGACTTCGTGCATGGAAGAACCGCCCATTTGGACCTTTGGAGTGACAGCGCTTGAGGACGAGGCCATAGGTTTTGTTTTTGGGGCCATTTCAAACGTGAATTTTGTGTAAAGGAGGAAAGAAGAAAAAACTCGGAGCTTTTCTTAAAAGTTTTGAAAGTTCTCGACGTAAGGCTTAGCGGAGAAGAAAAAGAGTTTAATGATGACTCTTGAAAGACTGATATAGCAGCACGTATCTCAAGGACAATCGTCTCCCGATGCGTGGCAATGCGCCTCAAAGCGAACCTCGCATATTAAGAGAACGACGTCTCTTCAAGCTCTGCCTGACACGTGACAGCGCGCCTCGATCATGAACCTCACATATTAAGAGGACGACGTCCCTTCAAGCTCCGCCAAACACGTGACACTGTACTCAGAACGTGAGTCTCGCGTTTAACAAAGTCGCGTCTCTTTAGTAAAAGAAGGACCGCATCTCCACCTTGAAGTCTGCATTACTTCAGCAAAATGAGAGTTGCGTCTTCACTTCAAAGACCATGTCTTTCCAGTACTCTTTGGTTCGTATCTTTACAAATAGCAGAGCTGCGTTTCTTCAATGATGAAAAGTCCGCGTCTCCACCATGAAGTCTGCGTGAGTTCAACCAAGTGAGAGTTGGGTCTCCAGTTCAATGTTCATGTCTCTCCAATAATTGAGAGCCGCGTTTCTATTTTTGACAAGGTCCGCATCTCTAAGGAAACATGACCTTTGCATTTACATGACCTGCATTCAGTCTTTACTTCTGCAATCAGTTCAAGAGTACACTAGCGAATGCAGATGACTATTTCACCTAATTCAACAGTACACCATCAATAAGCTCAGAGCATCGAGGAGGTCCAGATTACGTATCTAGACACTCACAATAATCATTTCTGGTGGCTTCAAAGAGTTTAACAGCAAAATCATGAAGACCAAAATCCAGATAAGATCAAGCTCAAGATATCTCAGAAGATTGCTAATCCAGTCTTGAGAGCATTGCTTCCAGAAGAAAAATCTAAAATATTTTGAAACCCGTCCCAGTCAACCACAGAGTTTTGAAAACTTTGGAGGGGGTTTTATAGACTGTCTAAAAATCACTGATGACAAGTCATCAAAAAGCAGAGTCTATATTCCAGACGTGAGGCTAATCATAGCCATTCTTGCAGTACCAAGACGCAAGGTTCGAAGCCCACATCTCAGCAATCTATGCAATACCAAGATGCAGAGCTCGAAGCTCGCGTCTCCACATCACTGCAGTGCCAAGACATAAGGTTCTAACCTCGCATCCTACTTCACTACAATGGCAAAATGTAGGGTTTGAAGCCCACGTCTTAACATCCAATCTTAAGATGCAGAACTCGAAGCCCGCGTTTAGCAGAGTTCGAAGCCCGCGTCCAGTAAGGTTCAAAGCCGGCATCCAATAGCACTATAATGCAAAAGCATGAGGCTCGAAACACTCATTTCAACTGCAAAGAAGCCCTGTGTCTCAGTTGTAACTGCCCTCATTACCGGGTCAATTACTGCCCACGTAATAAGGGGAGTTAACCCCCATTATGGAGGGTTTTTAGGGGATAGTTTTACCCCTAAACCCCTATAAATAGCTTAATTAGCTAGGGGGCAGGAGGCGATTGTACATCGGGAGGCAATTGGACATCTTCGCCCTACAACTTCTTCCTAGCCGTTCGAAATGTGGGGAAGCTTTGGAGAGGCAATTGTGAACGTCGATCAAAGCTATTAAAGGTTTTGAGGTCAGAAGTTCTGGTCGAGATTTTCAGCTGAGGAATACTGATAAAGAGTGAAACACTTCTCCTAACTTACTGAGTTCAAGTTTTTTCCCAAGTCTCTTCGAGATTCCTTTTGGACAGGAGTTGTGCTACACTGTCCATAATCCGAAGAGAAGGTTCCCAGAAGACACTGACATTCTCTCGATCAATGAAAAATAAGATTTACTTTCCATCGCTGCATTAAGAACCCAGCATTAAATAAAGAGAAGATTTAAGCTTGAGTGATTCTCTCTCTTATAATCAGAATTTTTAAGATTGTTGTAATCTTTCATTGATTCAAGAAAATTTTACTTAAACTTCTCCTCAAATTTTCCCGCATAAACACCAGATCTATTTTTAGCTCTTTATCTCTTCCCACAGGGCCATAGCCGTTGATCTCTTCAGGCAGCTCCTCTCCCAAAGCGACAATTTCATCAAAGCCTATGCGGACAGGGGACATCGTCAACCTTCGAGGGCCCAACTCTAATAATGAATCACCAATTCAGAAGCTAGACAGAAAAGGCTAACCGGAGCAGCATCTGCAATGGCCTTGAAGCACAAAAGGAATAAGACATTCAAAAAAGCGGTGGAAGCTAAAGATTTAACTATTTCCATTCAAAAGTTTACACTAGATCTTTACAAACGATGGTAGAAAAATCAAACAAGGCAAACTCTCAGACACTCACTTTACCTTTGCCTTTGTCTAGGAGTTAGAAGAACAGCTTCCTTGGGGGAAGCCCGGGCCACCCGCGCAATGTCGGGGACAACCGGCAGAGAGCTCATTGCAAGGGGTGCAACATCACTTGGCGGAGCATTTATAGAGGTCTTCTTCGCTATAGCGGGTGAAGCACTAGCCACCTGCCAATCATCGGGAGCAACTGATAGAGAGCTCATCACCAGGGGCGCGACATTGCTTGAAGGAGCATTCAGAGATTTCTTCTCCACTTTAGTGGGTGAAGCACCATCCACCTGCCCAGCATCGGGAGCAATCAGCAGAGAGCTCGATGTTAGGGGAGCAACGTCACTAGATGGAGTATTCAGAGAAATCTCCACCACGGTAGCAGGGGCAGACTGCTTTCAGGAGGATTCTGGCCTTCACTCCTAAGGAAGGATCCAATCTCAAGCGAGTACTTCGAGGACACCCCACACTTTCCGTCTTCATACCCCTCTTAATACTGCTTGAATTTTAATATCTTCAAGATGTGTTGACAATTGGCTACAGCCTCCTACTCACATGCTTTAGCCTCCTCAGGGTGCAGGACATGTGAAGACTGGGCGTGAGCTCTCTTTCCTTTTGCTAAAACCATCCGTCCCGAGATAGCCTCGACTTCCCTAGGTCGACGGTTAGGAGGATTCCCTCTCGAGCAGGTTCCTCAGTCTCAGAGGCAGGCTAGATCTTACCCAAAGCTGGCACCTTTGGGATTACTATGGTTCAGGAGGCGTTTCGGTCTAGTAGCCAACTCTAGTTTTGGTTGTTGTAGCTGATGGACGTCAACCTCCTCAACTTTGCCTCAACATCAACCGTAGGCAAAGTCCCCTATGAGAGCCAAAGTCCAAGTTCTAGGTTACTAGGACTGGCCGATGCACATCTTCAGATTCGGTCTCCCACGGATTGGGCACCCAAACTACAGTATCCTGCATACCATGGCCACTGTTGACCATTGATCGGGGGAAACCATGCACAAAAAGTGTCGTTTAGAAATCAAGAGTTAAAGTGTGTACAATTTGGCTTCCTCGATACTTCTGTTATAGTATAGAGGCTAAATGGGTCGAATTCACAAGGATGGGAGGCGATAGAAGCTTTCATAGTATGTTCACATGTGTGTTAAAGTTTCTTCAACATTTCAAAGAATCAAAAGAAAACAAAACAAAAAGTTGAAAGAGAAGAGTACGATGAAACATGAAGAAATGGGAACATAGAAGAGAAGATACTTGCAGTTTTTTATAGTATTTCTACAAAAAAGTGAAAAAGAAAGAAAACTCATGCCTACTAACTACTAATGGCTCCACTAACTATACTAACCTCTTAGTGATAGTTGCCTCACATGTATCCTTAGCCATCACTAGTCCTTAGTTCAAGAGGGTTTCAAAACATGACCCATAAGATAACTTATCACATCCAAACTCAACAAATAAGTGCAAACTACACTTAAACCATAAAGCTAAACAAGAGCAAGCATGTAATAAAGTAATGTTAGCTTGTTAAAGAGTTAGGATGTCAAAGTGTTAGAATCCATCATTATGAGCCATCAATGACTCTTGCAAGAGCAAGGCCAAGTAGAGACTATCAGATTCATGCGGATTATCAAGTAAGGAGAAAGCAAATTAGTGGTTAGTAGTTAGTTGCCATGAGAAGAAAATTAGCTAAACATGTAAAAAGTTAGAGAAAAGAAAACCAATAGAGATAAAGAGAGAACCTTTCATAGATTGTCACCTTCCATTATAAGAACTCTTGCTTTCATCTTATGTACTACTTTCTTCCCTATTATAAGATCTACAAGAAATGCAAAATACAAAAGAGGAAGAAGAAGAAGAACTAACCTAAACTAAAGAAAGAAAACTACCCTATAAACTACCTAAAACTCCTCTCAAAACTCCTCTCTGAAATCTAAAAATTTCAGGGTATTTATAGGCCAAAGGGGGCATCAGGGGACCTGTACGGAATCGTGCATCAAAAATTGACGCATGACTCCACCATATGGCCGCGAAAACACGGCCATCGCCACATTTTCACAGCCATACTGTGGCAAGGAGCGCCAATACAGCAAGAAGTGTTGAAACTTACAGCATGATAGATTTTGATGATGGATAACAAAAGTAATATAGATGTATTGGAGCTCTATCTCAAGAGTTTATACTGAGTTCTGGTTGCTCAAGCTCATATAAAGATTTTGACTATTTTTGTGTATTTTTAAAATTTTGTTAAAGGCCTTGATCACACACAATACAGTTATATCGTCGTCTTATCCCTTAATCTAGCCGACTAATAAATCTTCTAGTCGCTTTCTCTTTATATAGTCGACTAAGTCTTTCCTCAAAAATATATCAGTTCTCTGATTTTTGACTGTAACCAACCTTAGTCAACTTAACCTTACTGTTAGTCGACTAAAGTTTGATTTCAAGAGACTTGTAATTCTGTGTCAGTCTTGATATAGTCGATTTGCTACCTTCACTAGTCGACTAACTCAGCAAAAATTGTTCTCCTAGTTGACTACTCTTATACTCTAGTCGACTAATAACAGTTTCTGATTGTTAATCAGTTATTATTTTTCTGGTATTTTATCTAACGTTCTAGTTTTTAGATTTAAGTTGATAACTTCCCTAACTGACCATTGGTTTCACCTTTAAATAGGAATGTTGTCCTAGGATGAATTTACTAATTCAAACTACAAGTTTTTCTGCCCAAACTCTGTTCAAAAGTTCTATTTTTTAGAAAACTTATTTCTACTTTCTTTTTCTTCACACAATTCCAATTCTATTTTGATGAATTCTGAGAGTCTACCTATAAGAGACCTTGTTCACAATCACATACAAGATTCAAGACTTATAGGATTCATTGTAGTCATTCAAAGAGAAGAGTTGTACAAGAGTATCTTCTTGGTGTAAAGAAGAGGTATACAAAGAGTTGTTGTCTTCTTGGTGTAGAGAAGAGTTGTACAAATTTGGCAAAGGTTATTTTGTCAAATGGTGTACAAGGAGTTGATTTTGGGGTGTATCAAAATTAGAAAAAGAAAAATCTTAAGCGGGTTGCTTGGGGACTGGCGTAGGTCACAAGAACCGAACCAGGGTAAAATCTCTTGTGTTTGCGTTTGCATTTTTCTGAGATTTTTTCTGTACATTTACTTTCCTGCAAGTAGTTTATTTTTAAAAGTTTATAAATACTATTCACCCCCCTCTAGTGTTTGTGTTGCCTTGTTTATTGATCCTATACTTGGTATTAGAGCGAGGATGGTAACGGAGTTTCCTTCATCACAATTCAAAGAAGGACATTCTACACAACGTCCACCATTATTTGATGGATCAAACTACAACTACTGGAAGTGTAGAATGAAGATCTACTTGCAATCACTCAACTATAAATTATGGAACATAGTGGAAGCACCATACACCAAACCTATAATCAATTATGATGCTTGGAGTGAAGAACAAAAGAAGTCTGTCAACTTTGATTCCAAAGCAATGAACGCGCTTTACTGTTCCTTGAACAAAAGAGAATTCAATCGTGTGTCAACAGCCAAATCTGCAAATCAAATATGGCAGATTTTACATGTAACACATGAAGGTACAAATATTGTTAAAGAATCTAAAATTTCTGTTCTTTTTCACAGGTTTGAACTCTTCAAAATGAAAGAGAATGAAACCATTATAGAAATGGTTACAAGGTTCACTGATATTACAAATTCCTTAGAAGCCCTTGGTAAGGAATATATTCAAGTTGAAAAAGTCACAAAGATTCTTCGTGCACTCACATTAGATTGGGAGAAGAAAACTACTGCAATAGAAGAAGCAAATGATCTCTCAACAATGTCATTAGAAAACCTTATTGGTAATTTAATGGCATATTAAGTGCAACTTGAAGATAGAAAGAAGGATGAACAACAACTTCAATCCAAGAAGA
The DNA here is from genome assembly GCA_038442645.1 of Agave tequilana. Lineage (NCBI taxonomy): Eukaryota > Viridiplantae > Streptophyta > Magnoliopsida > Asparagales > Asparagaceae > Agave > Agave tequilana. The sequence goes on from JAVJIF010010603.1 coordinate 83,720, forward strand.
AAGTACTTGCATACATCCTCAGATATGGACATTTCAGATAACGATGAAGAGGAGATGACAATGTTCTCAAGAAAATTTAAAAAGTTCTTAAAATAAGGTAAGTTTAAAAAGAATAAAGATACTAATGACAATCCTATTTGTTTTAAGTGTAACAAAGCAGGTCACATAAAGAAGGATTGCCCATTGATGAAATCTAAAGAAATTTTCAAGAATTTCAATAAGTTAACAAAAGAAGAAAGCTTTCCAGGCAACTTGGGATGACAGCGATTCATCTTCCTCTGATGAAGAAGAAGCCACTGAAACCGTCAATGTCTGCTTCATGGCTCAAGAAGATGAGGTACAAGACTATGTTGAATTATTAGAAGCATTTAATGAACTTTATGATGATTTTAAGAATGAAAAGATTAAAAATAAAGTTTTAACAAAAGAAAATGACAAACTTATCAAAGAAAATTCAATTTATATTTCTCAAATATCTTCATTAGATTCTCAAAAATCTGACTTTGAAAATGTTAATTTCATCTTTAAAAATGGATAATGAGAATTTCTTAAAGGAGAATTCTGTGCTTAAAAAGAAATTGTTTCTTTAAATTCTAGAATTAATATTTTAGATAAAGAAATGATTAGTTTCAAAATTAAGTATGAAGAAATTTTGAAAAATATGACAAAATTTAATAAAGGAAAAGAAATTTTAATGATTTATTGTCTTATCAAAAGATGTCAAATAATCATTTTGGTCTTAGATTTTCAAAGGATAAGATTGAAAAACCTACACATGTTGGTCTTGGATTTTCAAAAATAATTTTGTAAAATCTACACATTTCTATAAAAAGAATAATCATAATCCATATAATTCTTTTGTGAAAAGAAATACTGATATTATTTCAAAAAAAATTAGGAACAAATATATATGGATTCCTAAAAAGTTAAATAATATGGATAAAAATGCTTATATTGCATCATATATACTACATGTATGTAATTCTTGTAATTATGTTTATACTAATAAATGGAAACAAAATTCAAATTGAATTTAGGTTCCTAAAGGTTAATCTTTTTTGGACCCTATCATGATGAGTACCATACAAAATATTTTATCTTGTAGGTACCTTATAAAGAAAAGTGGATACTTGATAGTGGTTGTTTCAAGCACATGAGCGGTCACATTCAACTACTGTCTTCCGTTCAAATCAAAAGATAGGTACAGTAATATTTGGAGACAATAACAAAGGAAAGGTTATTGGTATTGGCATGATTGATAACACTTCGAAACCCCTTATTGAAAATGTTCTTTTAGTAAGAGGTTTAAAGCACAATCTATTAAGTATTAGTCAATTATGTGATAAGGATTATAAAATTATTTTTGAAAAAGATGCATGTCTTATATATGATACCAACATGAAAGATATTCTGTTTAAAGATTCTCGTAACAATAACATTTATTAGTTATCAATATCTTGTATATCATCAAATAATAACTTATGCTTAATTGTTTCTAATGATGACTTTTTTTATGGCATAAAAGATTTGGTCATTTAAATATGAAAACAATTTCTAAGACTTCTAAATTTGATTTAGTTAAAGGCCTTCCAAAATTAGCTTTTAAAAAGAATTTGTGTTTCTTGTCAATTACGAAAACAAGTTAAATCATGTTTTAAATCTAAAGATTTAGTTTATAGTAATAGACCTTTAGAACTGTTGCATTTAGACTTATTTGGCCCTACTCGTGTTGCTTCTTTAAACAAAAATAGATATGTTTTTGTTATTGTTGATGATTATTCACGTTTTTCATGGGTAATTTTTCTAAAGAATAAAAATGAACTTTTAATGAGTTTTCAAGTTTTTGTAAAAAAATTCAAAATCAAAAGTCTCTAAACATAGTCACCATTCGAAGTGATCATGGAGGAGAATTTGAAAATGAATCTTTTGCAAATTTCTGTGATAAGTATGGTATTATACATAATTTTTCTTTTCCTAAAGTATCTTCTCAAAATGGTGTTGTGGAGAGAAAGAATAGGACTTTGCAAGAATGTGCTAGAACTATACTTATGGACAGTCTTTAACCAAAATATTTTTGGGCTGAAGCTGTTGCTACTGCATGTAATGTTTTAAATCGTATGCTTATTCGACCTATTTTAAACAAAACATCTTATGAATTATTTTATAATAAAATTTTAATAGTTTCTTATTTCAAGATTTTTGGATGTAAATGTTTTATATTCAATACAAGAGATGCTTTAGATAAATTTGATGCTAGATCCAATGAAGATATTTTTGCTAGATATTCTACTCATAGTAAAGCATATAGAATTTTTAATAAGAAAATATTTACTAATGAAGAATCATTGCATGTTAAATTTGATGAATCTTTGACTAAACCTATTTCTAATACTTCTTCACATGATAATGATGATATCATAGATACTCCTACTGATAATACTATTATATCTTCTAATAATACTAATATTTCTAATGTTGATGAGACTCCTACTGAGTTATCTTAAATGTATGTTGAAGTAAGGAATCATCCACATGATTTGGTTATTGAAGATATAACTCAAGATATTCAGACTAGATCAAAGTTGAACTACATGACACAAATTGCTTTCATATCACTCATTGAACTGATAGATATCAAAGAAGCATGTGCTGATGATTTTTGAACTATTGCAATGCAAGAAGAGTTGGATTAATTTGTCAGACATGACGTTTGGGATCTTGTACAATGTCCTACTGATCTTCCAGTCATCGGTACCAGATGGGTATTTAAGAACAAACTTGATGAATCAGGTCAAGTTATTAAGAACAAAGTTAGGTTAATTGCACAAGGATACAATCAAGAAGAAGGTATTAATTTTGATGAAATTTATGCACCACTAGATAGAGTTGAATCCATTCGTATTTTACTTGCTTTTGCTTGTTTTATGAATTTCAAACTTTATCAAATGGATGTTAAAAGTGCATTTTTAAATAGTTTTATTAAAGAAACTGTTTATGTTGAACAACGTCCCGGTTTTGAACATGAAATATTTTCAAGCCATGTTTTTAAACTTAAGAAAGTTTTATATGGTTTAAAACAAGCACCACGTACTTGGTATGATAGATTAAAATTTTCTTTTAAATTCTAGTTTTAAGATGGAAAAAGCAGATACAATACTTTTTATTAAACATGTTAATAAAGATATCTTAATTATACAAATATATATTGATGATATTTTATTTGGATTTACTAACGATAATCTTTGTCAAGAATTTTCTAAGACTATGCAGAGTGAATTTGAGATGAGCCACATGGTGAACTTAATTACTTTCTCGGTCTGCAAATAAAGCAAATGAATGATGGAATCTTCATTTTTCAGTGCAAGTATGCAAAGGAACTTCTTAAAAGATTTGGTATGAAAAATTCTGATAGTAAAAAACACTCCCATGAGTACTACTACATTCCTAGACAAAGATGAAAATGGTAAGAATGTTGATCAAAAAGTATATCGAGGTATGATTAGTTCGATACTATATATTACTTCAAATAGACTTAATATTATGTTCAGTGTTTGCTTATGTGCTAGATATCAATAAAATTCTAAGGAATCACACCTTAAAGCAGTGAAAAAGATTCTTTGATCTATTAATAACACAATCAACTATGGTTTATTTTATCTGAAACCAAGCACATTTGATTTACTATCATATAGTGATGCTGATTTTGCTGGATGTAAATCTGGTTGAAAAAGTATTAGTGGTACTACTTGTCACTTTTTGGAACATTCACTAGTATCATGGTTCAGTAAAAAGAAAAATTTTGTATCATTATCAACAACCTAAGCAGAATATATCGCTGTTAGTGTTGCATGTGCTTAGATTTTATAGATAAAACAAACCTTACTTGATTATGGTATGTCTATCACAAATTAACCTATTATGTGTGATAATACCAGTGCTATTAACTTATTTAAAAATCTAATTCATCATCCACGTACAAAGCATATTGATACTAGACATCATTTTTTACGCGATCATGCTTTAAAAGGTGATATTTCATTAAATTTTATATCAACTGATAATCAAGTTGCAGATATTTTTTCAAAACCTCTTAAAGAAGATATTTTTATGAAATTTCGAAGAGATTTGTATATTTGCAATATATCTGATCTTTAAATATTTTTTCAGATTTGTTTCATGCATTTTTTCACTTATTAGTCGACTTAACAAAGTCAATTAGTCTACTTAACAAGTCACTAGTCGACTTAACAGATGACCAGTCGACTGCTGTATCAAACAAAAACATGGTGTTTTTGAGCTATTCAGAATTAGTCAACTATATTGACCAACTAGTTAACTAATATGAGTATTAGTCGACTAATCATAGACCCAAGTCGACTAACCCTGTATAAAACTGTGTTCTATTATTGGATTTTTGACTTTCAAACCCAACCCATTTTATGTTTTTTTTGATCCGATCTCTACCCATATTCAATCCTAACCGTTGATCTTGTTTTTTCTTCTCATATTTACACTTCTCCATTATAAAAACCGTTGTTTTCACCTATTCCTCTCTCCAGCAACAGCAGTCGACTACTTCAGCAGCAGCAGAGCAGCTCCAGTTCTTCTTTTTTCTTCCAATTTTTGGGTAAAAATCGTTCCAATCTCTGTATTTTCCTTTCAATTCCTGCTTTCTAAACCTTAGTTTCAGTTCTCATCATGTCTGGATCTAAGAAACCTAAGTTTATACCATCTTCTTCTTCCTCTCAAATAGATTTTAGGGTTTTTCTTAAAAGTCCTGCTCTAGAAGATGATTACTTATGAATTTCTGAGTTAGAAATCTTGCCTGGCAGATTTGTTAAGTATGAAAACTTTCATGAATATGATATTGTTTCTTATCTTCAAAATTCTGGTCTTTATATTATGTTTTCCACTGAATCTAGGCAAGGGTATTATCCCTTCTTAATCCGCCTCTTTTACATAAATTTAACCTATGAAGATAATGATGATAATATTCATATCTATTCTCTGGTTAAAGGTGTGCATGTCAAGTTATCTCCAAAATGTTTAGGTCATATTCTTTCTATTTCATATCACAGCCTATCTCTTAATGATATTAATATGGATGATGATGAGATTTTATCAATTATCTTTCTTTCTGGTCAAGGACTACCAATAACTAACATAAAATTAAAACCTGTTTCTCGTCTAATTAGTCGTATCCTTACTTATAATATATGCCTAAAAACTGAGAGTTATAACTATTATTCTCCTGATTTAGCTACTTGTGTCTATGCCATCATGGCTGGACTAGAAGTTAATTGGGCTAAGATCATTTTTAATAGCATTGTCAAGGAACATACTTCCTTCTTACCGTATGGAGCCTTTTTGTCTCATGTGTTTCAGAAATTTAAAATAGATCTTGCTTCCGAAACAAGTATCGTCAAAGTTTTCGAGTCTTTTGTTCGTGCCGTTCTCAATCATATGAAACTTCATGACTTTTCTTAACCTCTACCACAACCTCAACATCCACCCTCTCTTTCTCCACAAAGTTCTACTCAAGTTCCTTCATCTTTCACTCAACCTCCATTCACTGAGCCCCTTCCTCTCAACCACCTCCTTCCTTTCCTGATACCTTCTACAACTTTATTTCTGCTGAAATTTTGACTTTACGAGCCCAACAACAATCAATGCTGAACTCTCAGTCTGCATTACTCACCAATCAATCTCTACTTATGGAGCATTTTATGAATATGTAACTGAAGATGGAGCCTTTAGAAGCCACACAAATGGAATCTCAAGACGCATTTTCCACCACCACCTCCTCCCGGATCTAACATTTGGTGAACATGGCGTTGGATTTATTTTTGTGTTGCTATATGTTTTTGGAGTTCTGCATCTTTTTGTTTTCGCTATGACTCTTTCAGTTTTCTATTGTAATAATTGACAATTTTATATTATGTTATGCAAACTTTGGTTATTAATGTCTACCTTTATGCTCTGTGATATTTTTCTTTTTGGTAAAACCAAACGGGGAGAAGTGAAGTGAAAAGTTATGTGCTATGTTGTGATTCTTGATATTTTTCTGTGGCAATGATATATGGTTATGGTTTATGTCTCATACAGGGGGAGAATAATTATTATCTATATATTTGTTATAACATGTTCAATGCAGAGGGAGTTTCTCTACAGGAGGAGTTTTTGTACACACATGTTGTCATCATCAAAAAGGGGGAGAATGTTGAAACTTACAATTTGATAGATTTTCATGATGGATAACAAAAGTGATACAGATGCATTGGAGCTTTATCTCAGGATAATACTGATTTCTGGTTGCTTAAGCTCATATATAGACTTTGGCAATTTTTGTATATTTTTAGAATTTGTTAAAAGCCTTGATCACACATAGAATATAGTCATATAGTCGACTTATCCCCTAGTCTAGTCGACTAATATATCTTCTAGTCGACTTGCTCCTTTATATAGTCGACTAAGTCTTTCCTCAAAAATATATCAGTTCTCTATTTTTTTAACTATAACCAACATTAGTCGACTTACCTTACTGCTAGTAGACTAAAGTTTAGTTTTTAGAGACTTGTTATTCTGTGTCAGTCCTGATATAGTCGACTTTCTACCTTCACTAGTCAACTAACTCAGGCAAACATTATTCTTCTAGTCGATTACTCCTACACTCTAGTAGACTAACAATAGTTTCTGACTGTTAATCAGTTATTATTTTTCTGGTGTTTTATCCATTCAAATTTGAGTTGATAGCTTCCCTAACTGACCATTGATTTCACCTATAAATAGGAATATTATTCTAGGATGAATTTACCAATTCAATTTACAAGTTTTTCTGCCCAAACTTTGTTCAAAAGTTTTATTTTTCAGAAAACTTATTTCTACTTTCTATTATTTACATAATTGTAATTCTATTGTGAAGAATTCTGAGAGTCCACCTATAAGAGACCTTATTCACGATCACATACAAGATTCAAAGCTTAAAGGATTCATTATAATCATTTAAAGAGAAGAGCTGTACAAGAGTATCTACTTGGTATAAAGAAGAGGTGTACAAAGAGTTGTTATCTTCTTGGTGTAGAGAAGAGTTATACAGATTTGACAAAGCTTGTTTTGTCAAGTGGTGTACAAGGAGTTGATTTTGGGGTGTATCAAAATCAAGATAAGGAAAATCTCAAGCGGGTTACTTGGGGACTGGACGTCGGTCACAAGGAGCGAATCAGGATAAAATCTCTTGTGTTTGCGTTGCATTTTTTTGAGATTTTTCTGTACATTTATTTTTCTACAAGTAGTTTATTTTAAAAGTTTATAAATATTATTCACCCCCCTTATAGTGTTTGTGTTGCCTTGTTTATAGATCCTACAAGAAGTTCGGCCAACCAGCCGAATTTCGGCCAGCTGGCCGAACTATGCCGGTGCTTATGGATAAAATTTTCCTAGAAATTTGTCTAATTTTGAAAACCTAGATTTTTGTATTTTACTAGGGTTCTACTTCTCTCTGTTCTATTAAACACCACCAAGCCACTTCTAAAATACAATTTTTATTCTCTCTTTTATTTGACTGAAAATTAATAAAATTTTATTATTAGCCATTAAATCTCAGAGTACTTTCAGCAGAAAATTCGTCAAAGATTCATTTTTTAGTGATCTCTTTCCTTTCTTTTACTTTTCTCTTTAATTGGTTTTATTCTATGATTTATTCTTATATTATGATGTGTTTTATTTTCATAATTATGAACTAATTTTCCATAACTAGGGGTATGATGTAGGGATTGTATTATGGATATAAGATTATATTTTGTGTAAATTCTCTTATGTATTTTATAAAGTTTAATTATTTTATATGCTAAGTTGTTAAATCTTGTGCTTTATTGTTACAATTGGTGCGCACAATTGATCAGAAGGTTAGGTTAGAGTCTAAAAAAAGATAATCTAATAATAACTTCTAGGATTAACAACCATAACTCGAGACGTTGAGACGTAAGAGTTGTGCAGTCAAGTAGGAATATCCATCATACTTAATGCATCTTCTAACTAGCAATCTACTAGATCGAGAGATTGTGAATTCTAAATTTAGAAGATAGAATTGGTATTATCTGAGAGAAGTACTGATTAGGATAGAGAATTCAGATTATTAGCATAAATAGGATGAATTAGCACAAGCATAATATGTTATCTGAATACAACTATCAAATCATTACTCTACTTTTTTTCATAATTAAAACAAACCTTTTAGTAATAGTTTAGTCACAACATCTTCTAACTAAATTGATTATTAAATAGAACTCGAAAAGATTAAGTTGGTACTTGAAACAACAATCCTCCTGAGACGATACTCTATGCACTTTATATTATTTGTTAATGATTGGAAAACTTACTATTCTAATCTACACACATCAAATTCATCGACTAAAACAAAACAAAATGGTTACCACTAAGACTTTAATTTTAGTTGGACTAAATAAATTCATATGTATCAATTGTAGAAGTCTAAATGTCATGTTATCCTTGATTGATTTGAATGAAGACTTGGTTTGTTTCTCAAGTTGGCACGCATCACATATGCATTCTTTTTAAAATTTTAAATTAGAAATACCTTTTATCGATTTCTTAGAATTAATTCGGGATAGATGGTCAAACGAAATATGACCTAGTCTCCTATGCCATAATCAAGAATCTTCGTTAAAAGATTTCAAACAAGTGGCATTGCATTTTAAATTTAACATACAATCATATAAATATTGTTTTTATGAAAATTTGAAAGAACACTAGATTTCTTGTCAAAACATCACAAGAAGAGTCATCAAAAATAACCCTTAAATATTGTCACAAATTGACTAATGCTTAATAGATAATGCTTAAGTCCATCTACTAAAACAACATCTTCAACTAAAAGAGATGAGCCAATCTTGATATTACTTATACCAATGATTTTACCTTTTGAATTATCTCCAAAGGTGACAGTGCCACCTTTATGATACCTTGATAGGGTCGCAAAGTTGTTGATGTCCCAAATCATATTCCTTGAGCAACCACTATCAAGATACCACCGCTCCCTACATCTTGGAACCTTGGTGCATACCTATATTATGTAAAGTAGTAGTTGATTTTGGTACCCAAATTTTCTCTGGTCCTAAAATGTTAGTTTTTCCAGACCTAAACAGGACTATTTGATGCGTTCAATTTGTCATAACAAAACTTAGCCAAATGACTTTGGCCGCCACAATAGGTGCATGGATACACCTTGGTACAAAAAAATGCGTGATGTGTGTAAGCATGATGAGCATATGCGTGAGTTACATGATGAGCATGTGATTGAGTTTGTGTGTGAGCATGATTTTGAGAGTGTAAAACATGATGAGTGTGTGGTATCCTATAAGTTTGCCTCTTTGAAAACATGGATTCTAATCTAGGTTTTTAAAGTCACATTTTTTCAAAATATTGCTCAAAGTGTTGATTTTATTTTTCAAAGTGAAAATCTTATTATGATCAATGATAAAAAATTTAGCTTTGCAAGAGATTTTGTGTGCATCAAAATTCTTTTGTGTCTTTTCAAGAGTGAAAGACAAAATTTCCTTTTCTTTTGAAACGATTACTGATTTATTTGGAAGAAGTTCATTTTCCTTTATCATTTTCAAATACTTCTTTGTAAAAAGAATTCATAGTTGTTGGAAAGTTCTTCAAAAGCTTCACCCAATTCATCCATGGATAATTCACAATCATCAAGAAAAGATTCGGATGTTACCTAGGGTGTGTTCTAATTTGCCATGAAATACACATTAGCCGTATCCACCTCTTCTTCAGAGTCGCTCTCCGAATCTCATGTTGCCTTCAAGGCCTTCTTTTTGTAGAGCTTCATAGAGGTAGAGGGTTTGCTCTTAGTATCCGGGATATTGGTAATGACATGTCTGGGATTCTGGCAATTGTAGCAAACTATTTTCTTTTCTTCCTTCCCTTGCCATCTTCTTCAGTTGTTGAATTTAGCTTTATTGTACATACTTTTAATATCTTTCACAAGAAGGGATAAATCTTTATCATCGTCTTGGTCATCATCTTCATCATTGGAGATGGTAGGTGTGGATTTGAAAGCAAGAGTCTTCTTTTTTTCGGGTGCTTTCTCCTCTCTAGTCTTTCTTTCCATCTCATGGGTTTTTAGATTCCCAATGAGACCTATGAGCTCCATCTTCTCTTTGTCATTAAGCTCCTTCAAAGTTGTAGACTTGACCTTCCAAGATGGTGGAAGTGCACAAATCACCTTCCTCACCTTTTGGTCATTATCAATCTCATCATCTAAAGAAGCAAGACTATTTGTAATTTTAGTGAACTTGGTAATCATGTCATCAATTGATTCATCTTCATTCATGAAAAAATTCTCATATTTGCAACGCAAGAGATCAATCTTAGCTCTCTTGACTTGTGAAGTCCTCATGTATGACAACCAAGTGTGACCAAATCTCGAATGCGAATTTACGATGAATTATCCAAGACAAATCGTCATCATTCAAGTCTTGAAGTAATGTATAGTGAGCTTTTGCATTTACATCAAATTTCTTGTTAGGAATTTCAGACCAAGTATCCTCATCATCATCGGTAAACTAAATAGTTTTGTCACCGCCTTTGTAACCTGACTTTCCAGGGATTGCAAGAAAATGGTCATGTTAACTTTCCATATGGGAAAGTTGAGACCATCAAACTTGGGTGGAGTCTTAATACCTTCGGCTATGTAGACTAGTGACAAATCAAGCAAATAGTGCAATATAGTGAGTGCTGATTAGTATTGGTACTTGCATATTTTCATCACATTTGCATACTTGTCTTAATAAAAATCTATTTATTAATAGGTGTTTTCCTTGATTCTAGGTCCATGGCTTGAAGAAGAAGAGAGGCCCAAGAACTCCAACATATTTGAGGATTTTTAGAACCAAAAGAGAAGCCCAAACTTGAAGCCCATATTTGTTGAACCAAGGAGCCAAAGTCAAAGGTGGAGGCTGCAATAAGGCACCCATACTGGCACCAGTCTGCAGCCCATGGCGCCAGCAGACTGGCGCCAGTATGGCCGTGGAAACGCGGCCTGGGCCGGGTTTCCGCGGCCATCCTGGAACCACTCGAGTGGTGTAGGGGCCATACCTTCCATTCAATGCACCATGCCCTCTGTAGCTATAAAAACCCCCTGGGACTTTCAGAGAGGGAGAGATCCAGAGTTTAGAGTTGTATTGTTGCTTTGTTTCTAGCTTTTGTAGTTGTTGTTGTTTCCTTTTTCTTCTACTTTTAGTTTAGCCATTAGAGTGAAAGAGAGAGAGAGTGTGTAAAAGTTGTATATGAAGGTGGCAATCTAATACAAGTAACTACTTCTCTTTCTCCTTTCCATTTACTTGTGCTTTCCATTTGCTTTTAATTTCTTGTTGTAGTGCAACTACATTTCTTTACCTCTTCTCTTTTGTTATTTCTCTTCTCATGCATGTCTAACTAACTCTTTCATTGCATGGCTAACTAACTACTAACCTACTAATCTCTAACAACTTGATTTATAAACCCAAATGAGTTAATATTGTCAACTAAGCCTTGTGCAAACAAGAGCTATGATATCTTAAGACGAGGGTTCTAACTCTAACTTACATTCAAGTATTCACTTTCTTATATTCATGCTTAACGGGTTTTTGATGATCTATGGATTGCATGCTTTACTTGTTTTTGTAATTTAGAGATTTTCCTTTTAACTTTGCCGATACCATTAGTGCACTTGTGTCTTCCCCTATTCTCGCCTTCAATTGGATCTTGATAAGGGAATGTCCAAGTTTTTGTCGTGTTAAGCTAAGTTATAGGAAGAACTTTCACTCGATTTTCACACGAATAGTTCCTATGCATAAGGGGTATGCTTGCCTATGATCCATTGTGAGGCTACAATTTCAAGAAGTTAGGGATTAGTGGGAGCACTTAGTAGAAAGTTAGCCATGCGTTTTTACCATTAAGAAAATCTAACTTTACAAACCACCAAATCATTCTCAAACAATTCTTGAAACAAACTTGCTTTCATTTTCCAATTCTTTATTTGAAACGAAGAACTTTCTCTTTTCTTGAATAAAGAAGCTGCATCAAGTTTTCATTGCTCTCTCTCCTTGTGGATACAACCCGTATAGCACTTCGCTACTACGTAAGAATCGCAAAAGCAGTAACATCGACCCACACGCTTTTTACTTATTCTTGTGCTTGTTTTTTGCTGATCAAATTTTGGCGCCGTTGCCGGGGAGGGAACGGCTTTATTGTTCATTATTAAAGTTTTTTCTTTGATTCTTGTGTGTAGGAGAAGTACCAAGGAGCTCGCTATCACGGGAAGCAAAAGTGGTGGCCAAAGACGTTGCATGAGGATTCATTTGCCCTCAGAAAATTCGTGTAAAAGCGAGTTTCTCCAATTGAAGTACTAACAAACTCTTCTGTAGGGTTGCCGAAAGCCGCTCAAATTGCTTTCTAAAGTTTTTAGTTCCCTTGAATGTTTCACCTTATACATGTGTAATAAACTCAATAGAAATCCACTTGTCGCTTAATTGAAATTTGAATTAGACTCTTGCATTTAGGGCACGTGTCTATTCCAATTCATTTCAATTTATGTTGAAGAGTGCTGGAGAAATGGTACGTATGCATTCATATATAATAGGACCAACATTTTGGAGTAATTTATCACTTTTAGTGTTATCTTGTTATAAATGAATTGTACACCTGCACAATTGACATTAAAGGCAAAATCCCAAATAAACAAGATAAGGTGGGAATTTCATCACCCTTCCTTAGCCCAAAAACCATCTCCAAGGCACTTATACTAGCCCAAGTCTTAAATAAAAATTGATAGACGTTGGCCCTAGGGACATCTCAGACTCATTTAGAGATTAGCCGAGGGTGAAAATTGTAAGAATTATACTCCTGCAAAATCGATGTCTAAGGAAAGTGGACAGATTAGCTTGTAGTCGAGTTCCTGCAACAACCTCTCTCAGAGAATCGACCAGTTAGGAGTCGTCCAGGTCCAGGTACCTTTGACTAAGGCTTGGTGGTGTTTTTCTTTCTTTTGTTTGTTTTCATTCTTTTCGATTGTTTGTTGCCTTTACGTTGTTTGTGGTGTGCTGCATGCAAGAGTGGGTGAGAGATCCTGTAACTTTTAGATTAACTAGAAACACTTCTCTACTCTTTCATTAAGAACCGGTGATGGCGTCACTTTAAGACAGGTTTTATCCGATCAGAGCCTCATTACCATCTTGTATAAAATTGCCTGAGGCAAATAGAAATAACTTTGAATTAAAGCCTCAATTCATCAACACTCTCCCAAAGTTTCATGGTTTAGAATCGGAGAACGCATACTTCTTTGTTAGGAAATTTGAAGAAGTGTGCCTCATGATGCGTATTCCCCAGCTAGGAGACGATGTCGTTAGGTTACGTTTCATTCCCTTTTCCTAAAGGACCTACCGAAGAAATGGTTGTACAGTTTGGCAGTAAATTCTGTCACGACGTGGGATGATTTCGTCAAGGCCTTCTTGAAGAAATTCTACCAAATTCACAAAACTGCCCTTATTAGGAAGAATATCATGCAGTTTAGGTAAGAATCGAGCAAACCATTTTGGAGATACTTTGAGCGATTCAAAGATCTCCTAGTTCAGTACCTTCATCATGGTGTGGAGAAATGGCGTCAGTGCCAGATTCTCTATGATGGTTTAGATTATCAGACGAAAATCCTGTTAGAAACCATGTGTCAGAGAGGGTTCTTGCAGAAGGATGAGAATCAGGGTTGGGATTTATTTGAGGATTTAGCTGAGAGAACCCTACATTGGGAGCCAGCCTCAGTAAAACCTAAGAATTTACAATCTATAGCTAAAAGAGGAGGGCTCCAATCTTTAGAATCATCCATAGCTGCTGAGGCTAAGATTGCAACCCTAATGAGGAGTATAGAGGTTCTGGAAACCAAAGAGCCAGTCAATGTCAACCAAATCAACCGACCACCAATTCACAATCTGGGTTGTTCATACTGTCAGGCACGAACCATGTCTTTGAAGAGTGCCTGTTTTCATACCCAGCAAGTGCCACCAGAACACCTGAATGCGGCCTACTCACGGCCGCCGCATAATCCCTACTCGCAAACATACAATCTAGGTTGGAGGAATCACCCAAATTTCACTTGGGCCCAAAACAATCCTCCAGGCCTAATTTCTCCTGCAATTTTCACCATCCTACTCCTCCACCATATTTTCCCAGTCAAGCTCCAGCTTCCTCCTCCCAAAATTCACCAATGAAAAAGAAACTCAGTAAATTAGAGGAGAGCATGGAAGCTTTTATGAAGACCCAAGCTGCATTCATGCAAAATCAGGGACAAACACTGAATAATCATTCACAGGCCATATCGAGATTGGAAATGCAGATAAGCCAGTTAGCTAGCTCCCTAAGTGAAAGATCAAAAGGTACTTTACCTAGTCAGTCACTAGTTAACCCTAAAAACTCCAATCAAGCTTATGAAATTCAGGATCCTTCGATCAACATGTGTAATGTTGTTCACACATTGCGATCTGGAAAGAAGGTAGACAACCAGGTCTACCAACAGAAAAGTCCTATCCACATTAATCCTACTACTGCCTCCACCTCTGCTAGTTCCTCCTAATCTGCTCCACAAACATCTGATGAGGACAAAGCTGCTGAACAAGTTCATAAGCCTGTAGCACCCTTTCCCAATAGGCTTAGGAACAACAATAGGAATATGCACATGGAAAAGATGCTAGAGATGTTCAACCAGGTCAAATTAAATGTGCCTCTTCTTGACGCTATCCAACAAGTTTCAGCTTATGGCAAATTTCTTAAGGATATGTGCACAAAGAAGAGAAAGATGAATGTGCCCAAGAAAGTGTTCTTGGCAACCAATATAAGCGAAAGTCTGTCTGGTCCCATCCCAGTGAAGTACAAAGACCCCGGATGTCCCACAATTTCCTGCACCATAGGACAGACCGACATTAGCAGAGCACTTCTTGACCTAGGGGAAAGTATCAACTTGCTTCCTCTCTTAGTATACCAGCAACTTGGGTTAGGCGAGCTGAGCCCAACTCGAGTCACCATTCAGTTAGCTGACCGATCTGTGAAAATTTCCAAGGGAAAATCACAGATGTCCTTATCCAGGTCGGAGATTTCATCTACCCCGTTGACTTTATTGTGCTTGGACCCAACCTGTATCAAATTCGAGGTCTCAAACTCTGGTCATCTTAGAACGCCCTTTCCTTACTACAGCCAATGCCATAATCAACTGTAGGAATGGGTCCATGCGATTGACCTTTGGAGATATGACGAAGGAAGTCAATATCTTCAATCATGGAAGACAATTAGGGATGTCAATGATCAGACCATTGAGGTCAATTCCATTAAAAATCTGACCAGTGAGCATGAGGAAAGCATGGAGATAGAAACAGAGGTAGAGTTTGATCTAGAGTCTGAGGATATTAATCTTGACCAGATCGTAGATTCGGTAGTGGATTGAGCATCCATCCCAAGTGTACCTCATCATAGGATTGAAAGCCTGGAGATTGCCACCAATGAAGCAACACCTTCCCTAGAGCTAAAAGCCTTATCTAAACACCTCAAGTACGCCTACCTCGGCGGAAGAGAAACCCTGCCAGTAATCATAGCATCCCACCTGACTGAGCAACAAGAGGACAGCTTAATGTCTACTCTGAAAAGACATAAGGAAGCCATTGGATGAACGATGAAGGATATCAAAGGGATAAGTCCAACCATAGTGCAACATAGAATCCATTTAACCGATGAAGCAACCCCTAGGAGGGACCCACAACGCAGGCTTAACCCTCTCATATAAGAGGCAGTTAAAGGAAATTAGATAATGGGATCATTTATCCAATTTCAGATAGTCGATGGGTTAGCCCTGTTCATGCGGTCCTGAAGAAAGCTGGCTTTACGGTGGTTGAAAATGAGCAAAAAGAGTTGGTACAGAGAAGACTGCCTACAAATTTGCGTGTCTGTATCGACTATAAAAAGTTGAATGCAGCCACCCATAAGGACCACTTCCCGCTACCCTTCATCAACCAAATGCTTGAGCATTTGGCTGGACATGAGTACTATTGCTTCCTAGATGGGTACTCGGGATACAATCAAATCCCAATTGCTGCAGAAGATCAGGAAATGACAGCGTTCACCTACCCGTTCGGAACCTTCGCTTATCGATGCATGCCCTTTGGATTATGCAACGCTCCTACGACATTCTAACGGTACATGCTTAGTTTGTTCTCCGACACGGTGGAACGTTTTCTTAAGATTTTCATGGATGACTTCTCCATCTACGGAGATTCAGTTGAGCAATGTCTTCATCACCTAGAGTTGTTCTACAAAGATGCAAGGAGAAGAACCTAACTCTAAACTGGGAGAAATTCCACTTCATGGTGAGACAGGGGATTGTCCTAGGCCATGAGATATCTAGGAGAGGCATTAAAGTGGACAGGGCAAAAGTAGAAGTGATTGCTAAGCTTTCACAACCTAAAAGCATCAAGAATATTAGATCCTTTCTGGGGCATGCTGGGTTCTACCGACGGTTCATTAAGGATTTTAGCAAAATCACTAGGCTCTTAACCAACCTGCTCGCTAAGGACGTGCCCTTTGATTTTAACGATGAATGTTTCAAGTCATGGGGGAAGCTTAAGCAAGAGCTTATTTCTGCGCCTGTTATTTCTGCTCCTAATTGAACTCAACCTTTTGAAATCATGTGTGATGCCTCTGATTTTGCTATTGGCGCTGTTCTTTGACAGCGCATCGACAATATGCAGTACGTGATTTACTACTCAAATAGGACGTTGAATGATGCCCAATAGAATTATACAACAACCGAGAAGGAATCTTGGCTGTTGTCTTTGCATTAAAGAAGTTTCGGCCATACTTGTTAGGCTCGAAGACAATGATTTTCACGGATCACTCGGCCCTTAAATACCTCAAGACCAAGAAGGAAGTAAAAGCCCGATTGATTCGGTGATCCTTTTGCTTCAAGAATTTGACTTGGAAATTCGGGATAACCGAGATATAGAAAATGTGGTTGCTGATCATCTATCACGAATTCTGAACGCACCAATTATAAAGCTCCATTCAATGAGGATTTCCCAGACGAGTATATTCTAGCCATTTTTAAGGAACCCTGGTATGCAGACATCGTCAATTACCTGGCCACTGGACAATTACCCGCTGACTGGACAAAGCAAGACCAATGTCGTTTCTTTGCCCAAGTATGGTACTTCTTCTAGGAAGAGCCGTATCTTTTTGAGTATTGTCCTGACCAAATTATTCGACGATGCATATCAGAGGAAGAACAGAGGAGTGTGCTAAGCTTTTGCCATGAACTTGCATGCGGCGGACACTTCGGTCCCCGCAAGACTGCAGAGAAAGTTCTACAAAGTGGGTTCTACAGGCCCACTTTGTTCAAAGACTCATTCCACTTTTACAAGACATGTGCAAATTGTCAGAAGATTGGGAAAATTTCAAGAAGAGACATGATACTCCTAAACTCGATCCTTGAAGCTGAAATTTTTGATGTTTGGGGTATCGACTTCATGGGACCATTCCCTAATTCCTTCAGAAATCAGTTCATTTTAGTTGTTGCAAATTATGTCTCTAAATGGGTAGAAGATGTGCCAACTAAGATCAATGACAACAAAGTGGTTGTCAAATTTTTAATGAAAACACCTTCTCCCGTTTTGGCACACCCCGCGCTATAATAAGTGATAATGGGTCACATTTCTGTAATAGAGTTTTTGAATCTCTGATGCGAAAATACCCCATCAATCACAAGTTATCCACTCCGTATCATCCCCAAACAAATGGGCAAGTTGAAGTGACAAATAGTCAAATCAAGCTCATTTTGGACAAGACGGTGGGACAAATCGAAAAGAATGGTCGGTTAAGCTAAACGATGCGTTATAGGCTTACCAAACTGCTTTTAAGACAGTCATGGGATGTCTCCGTATAGAATTGTCTTCGACAAAGCCTGTAATCTGCCTGTTGAGTTAGAACACCAAGCTTTATGGGCTATTAAGCAACTGAATTTCAATCTGACTAAAGCCGGTGAACTGAAGAAATTACAGATCTCAGAGTTGGAGGAGATACAGAATGAGGCCTAGGAAAATGCACGGATCACTAAAAGTAGAACTAAAATTTTTCAAGACCAGATTATCAACCGGAAAAACTTTGCTTCGGGAGACAAGGTTCTGCTATATAATTCTAGGCTTCACATTTTTGCGGGAAAGCTAAAAACTCGTTGGTCCGGACCCTTCATTGTGCGCACTATCTTTCCACACGACGCTGTGAAAATTTTCGATCTCAAAAGTAATCAGGAATTCAAGGTGAACGGGCAACGATTGAAGCCATTTCTGACTGCTCAGCCAGAGTCGCAAGCTGCAGTTGTCCTGCGTCTTTGCGACCCAGTGTATACTTGACTGTCTGCCATCACACACACAAATAAAAATGAAATTAAAAAAACAACAAATTAAAAAAATAAAAATATATAATATAACTACACATTGTCTATAAATAACAAGAGATTCATTTGTAAATACCTACAAGGAGGTGGTCTTTCCAATAACCAACCATACACTTGGTAAACTTGTAAATACTTTTGTGGCCTAGGGGTAAGATTAGAATTTCCAACTTTTGGTGTCTATTTATACATATCTACCCTCTTCTCTTCTTTAAACCCAAACCTTTTCCAGATCTAGTGAAAACACCCAGGCGCCAGCCCCCTCCCCCAACCTCCTTCTCTCCCCCACTAAAAGGCCGCGCCAGGCCTTTCCTAGCCGCGAAAATGCGGCCATCTAGTGGACTTGGCCGCGCGGCAAGATCTTGACGCAGTCTCCATCTTGCACTCTCCTCGATTGCCCTACAGGATATGGGATTCTCTACTTGGATTGACTCCAGGCATTTTGTGTTGGTTTCCCCCATGGTTTTCGGGGGAGGTTTGCAACTTCTTTACTCTATCTCTCAATTTTTTTTCAGATCTAGATTATGGCTCCCACCATATTTCCTGAGAAAGATTTTTCTCACCTATTATGTGATGTTCAGGGTTATGGGACTATTTTCTGAGATAGGATTTATGAGAGACAGTGGTATGTGTTGGTATATGATAATTCTGATGGTGACACCTTTTACTGCCCCGACTTGGTGAGGAGCTTTTATTTAGGGATAGACACTGCTTCCATTAATCAATCCCTTAATTAATTCACTGTCTACCTCGACCATGGGAACCTGTTGCTCACCATCGAGGCTATAAAGGAGGTCACCCAGGTGCCTTCCCCTCCTCTGTTCATTGCCCCCTTCCTTTACATGAGTATATGACTTTGATGGGTGTACGATGCACCGAGCAAGATCTTGGTCTCCGAGCAAACACCACCTTCAGAAACATCCATTGTGTTGGCTGTTGGACTCAAAGAAACATCTTTGGCATATACCACACA
This sequence comes from Agave tequilana, assembly GCA_038442645.1. Classification (NCBI taxonomy): domain Eukaryota; kingdom Viridiplantae; phylum Streptophyta; class Magnoliopsida; order Asparagales; family Asparagaceae; genus Agave; species Agave tequilana. The sequence continues at coordinate 103,186 of JAVJIF010010603.1, forward strand.
ACCTCGTTTAGCAGACCTGCCTTATAGATTATCCATAGCCTAATGACGAGGCAACATACTGTCTATCTAAACACCATCCTACTGTAACAATTGTTGGCCAACTCTCAACGGACTAGGGGAGCCAAGTATTCTTTGCCCATCTTAGTGACTCGCTTATGCAAAAACTTTCTGCCCGCTGAGACCTTTGCTGAGTATGATCGAGTCTTTATTTCCCCCGAGCGTATCACCAGTGCCTATAACAGTTGTTTACATTCGACCTGGACACCTACCATCCAGGGCGAGGATGTCCCAATTGAGTCCTCCTCAGAGGACCAGATGGAAGAAGAGGATGACCTCGAGTTCTAGCGGCAACCGCCCCCATCTAATTCCACTACATTCATGTCCTCCATTTGGAAGGGCATGAAAAAAATCTTTAAAGGATAGATTTCACTCAGGCGTCAAATGGATGAACAACATACCCGCCTGGCACGTATTGAGGAGACGCTTCGGCGTTCACGATCGGCCGGCCCCAGCACTTCGACCGGCCCGAGCCGACGGAGACGGTGATATCATTTCTTCCCCTTATTTATTGCATTTGCATTTACATGACATTCATTGAGGACAATGCATTAGATAGGTGTGGGGGTGTTCAATTTTCTTCTTTCCTTTCCAAAAAAATAAAAAAATTAAAAAAATTAAAAATAAATTATATATATATAATAATAATAAAAATTAAAATAAAAGTGTGGCCTCTACAATAAAAAAAAATAATTTTTATACTCTTTATAAAATTACCAAAAGGTTGTGAGAATTAAGGGAACCTTGGTAAGGAATCTTTATGTTAGCCTAAACAAAAAAGAAATATTGGTTTGACTAAGAGTTGGGAAGGACAAGGAAAATAACTCACATCTTTTATTTAGCTTTAATAGAATATGCATATATCACACACACGCGCTTGGGATTTTGAGACACAACTTTGACATAAAAAAAAGAAAAAAAAAAGAAAAAAGGAAAAGAAAAGAAAATAAGCTGGATAATTGTACCTCAAGATGCATGATTACTCATGCCAATATATATATATATATATGGGGTTACTGTACCTCAGCCTGCAGGCTGAGAGAGTTTCTCAGCCTGCGGGACGTGGCTACATCACCGCCGCACATCGGTCGCAGAGTGTTGGCGCCAAAAAAATAAAAAAATCCCGCCTAAACAATCGTGAAACAAATTGACAAAAATACCCCTTTTATATGACGACTGCGACTACTACCCTTGAAAAAGTAAAAAAAAACACATTTACTTAAACATTTATCAGTTCCCAATGCGACTATGGTCGCAATAATGAACTGTTTTGAAGTTCATTATAATTTCAAATTATAGTGTATTAACATTTTAACTGTTTTGGATAACTGAACAGTCACCTAGGAAGTATACAATTTTTGAAAAGGTAGAAAATATATTTGAGAGATATTCACGTGGTCCGAGAGCTTAAACCTTTTGGAATTCCGGGATTAAAAAATATATAAAGGGTCATGAGCAAAGGATTAAAAACATACTAAGTTATTTTTTCCAATAAGGAAGACGAAAACATGACTCTTGACGACGAATCTGATTACGATGGTGATGACGAGAAATAGAAGTTTAAAAAAAATGTATTTTGTTACTTTTTTAAATATATATAAATATGTTTTCCAAAGTTAAATGTGACGAAATCTGTTTTTAAATCTCTTTTTTAAATATATTTTGGTACACCTTAGTCGCAGTTGATGACCGTAGTTTTATTAAAATACACTGCGACATTGGTCGCAGTTACTGGTCTTTAGACTTAATCAACAACACAGCGACCTTGGTCGCAGTTCCTCGTCTTTATTCTTAATCAACAAAAAAACACGACGACCTTGGTCGCAGTTGATGATCGTAGTCTTAATAAAATACACAGCGACCTTGGTCGCAGTTGTTGGTCTTTACTCTAAATCAACAACACTGCGACCTTGATCGCAGTTGCTGGTCTTTATTCTTAATCAACAAAAAAAATACTGCGACCTTGGTCGCAGTTGGTGACCGTAGCTTAATCAACAAAAAAAACACGGCGACCTTGCTCGCAGTTGATGACCGTAGCTTAAATCAACAAGAACACTGCTACCTTGGTCGCAGTTGTTGGTTTTTACTGTAAATCAACAACACTGCGACCTTGGTCGCAGTTTCTGACCATAGTCTTAATAAAATACACTGCGACCTTGGTCGCAGTTGATGGGCGCAGTCTTAAAAAAAAATAATCTGCAAACTTGGTCACAGTTGCTGGTTTTTATTATTAATCAACAACAACACTACGACGAGGTGACACGTCAAACGCAGCAGTTGCTTAGTCGCAGTCTTTGCTGGCAGTTGTTTCTTTGCACTATAGGCTTACGCGACGTTGGTCGCAGTGTCGTCTCTGGTCCAAGTTGTTTTGTTTGAAAATGCATGACTGCGACCAAAAAGATCGAAGTTTATTAAAAAAATAAATATGTTTTTTATTTATGTCCAGTCATTTATATCCACGCATGTAAAAATGATACAAAACGCTCTCTTATACAATAAGATTGAGTGTTACAATACAGGAGTACAAAGAAAGACTACAAAAAAAAGAGTACTTGTTGACTAAAGAGCAGTGGTGTTATTGACGTATTTTTATTTATGTCCAGGCATTTATCTCCATGAATATGAAAATGATACAAAAATCGATCTCTTACTTATACAATAAGATTGAGTGTTACAAAAAAACGACATCAAGAAGACTAAACATAAAAAAAAGAGCCCTTGTTGACTAAGAGCAGTGGTGTTATTGAGGTCCTCGTGTATTAAAAAACTGTGGATTGCGAGGACCACGAACAGTGGTGGTATACAGGTCTGGTGGCAGCAGAAACCCTTCGGTGATGAACATCTCTTCGTCAGAAGCCTCGATGACACTTCTGGGGTGAGAGAGGAGGAGTTGAGACCGCACAGGGTATGCTACCCACCACTATATCCACCACAACCCCCGCCGCCATACCCACTCTGACCATCCACAACCCAGATGGGAGAGCAGATCTCGGTGAGGGTTAGGTCCTCGTCATGACACGACTAAATCTCTTGTACATGACGAGGACCACGACTAAATCCCTTGTACACGAACATCGATCAAGTTCGCCGGCCAAAATATTCTCCCAGTGGCCCAGCGAACCTGAAAAAAAAGGACAATCAAGCTCTGGGTCATCTTCGTCCATGGGGTCATCTTCATCCATGGAGGCAGGAGCCTGTTAGAGTCTCTCAAGAAAGCTGGAATTCTCAGAGCAATTGCTCTCGAAAGAAAACTAAGTATGGGCCGTTTAAAAAAAGGAGAGGGTGAGCCCTATTTATAGGCAGGCCATAATAACCCTAATTAATAGTTCATTAATTCAAAACCGGCGCTGGTGGTCTTTTAATGCCAAACCGGCGCTGGTGGTGTCCAACCACCAGCGCCGGTTTGGCATTAAAAGACATTAACGCATAAACCCAATGAAGAACAGACGAGTGGACAGCAGCTTCGGGAAACAACGAATGGTGCGGGTTCGTCGATGTAGAGTTGACGTTAAAAGATCTCATAAAATCTTTTATGACAGGCCGCGTCTCACGAAGTGACTCCAGGTCGCGACCCTCAGCAAAAACTTTTCATTTTTCATTTAGATTTAAAAAAAAATGACTTAATCCAAAACAACACTGCGACGTTGGTCGCAGTTTCTGTAATGCGTGCCACCGTGGACGCATTATTTTTTTTAAGACTGCGCTTATCAACTGCGACCTTGGTCGCAGTTGCTGGCGGCTGATATAGCAAAAAATAACACTTCCACCTTGGTCGCTATGCATGTAAATATAAAAGGAAACATCTACCTAACGTACTGCGACCTACGTCGCAGTACATGTAATGCGTGCCACCTTGGACACTATGCATGTTAATATAAAGCAAACATCTACCTAACGTACTGCGACCTACGTCGCAGTCCATGTAATGCGACCCTAAATTGCAATTGCTGGCCATCTTTATCAATAACACCACGGTGACTGCGACCAAAGAATCTGACTAAGGTCGCAGTTTAAAAGACATAGGTCGCAGTTTAAATGTACACTGCAACCAAAGACTCTGACTATATTATATACAAAAAAAAAATTAAACTATAAAGTAATATTTTATAGCAGGCCAGTGAGGGTGAGGCATCCGGGCAAAAATTATAATAAACAATAAGGAAAAGTTATCGAAAGGGGTATTTGGTAATTTAACTTCTTCCTAAAAGCGGGCCGCACGCCAGTGACGTCACAAATTGAGCCACGTCACCGCAGGCTGAGAGAGTACTCTCAGCCCGCCGGCTGATATCCATTTTTCTCTCTCTCTATATATATATATATATATATATATATATATATATATATATATATATATATATATATATATATATATATATATATATATATATATATATATAGTAATAAGTCTTGAGTTTGTGGCCTACTTTACTTGCATATTTGACCTGAGGGGTGGTTTTCCACCTGGTGTCTTAAAGCCATCTGGTTTGGGAGTCATTGGTTAGATATGTGTTCCACAAGTAAAGTAGAAAGCCTAAAGAAACCAAGAGTAAATATGTAGATTAACATTAATAAAATTAAATAACATTCAGAGTGGAGTTAAGAAATCCCAAGCACATCACACTTACACATGATACATATCTATTCAAGCAAAATAACAGGATGAGTTAAAAGTACAAGATCCTTTCTGAATTTAAGGGAAAACCATGATCTCTTCTTTTATGAAGGCTAAAGTATAGGAGGACTTGTGAGGGTTAGACCTAATTCTTATAATCATTTGGTCATTTTTACTTAGATGATTAAAAGTTCTTTTTTCTGAAAGAGGTTTACTTAAAACTAACATCTCTCTTTATTTTGGATTTTGTGAGTGCAATCAGCTGAAAACCCTCAGGAGACAACTCTCCTCCTCTAGGGGAACCTAGAGGTTTAATGGGTTGTTGCACATGCTCAGTGTAATCGCGTCACCTGTGAATGTAGTGTAATAACTTTTTTTTTAACTCTCTTTTGTTTTGCTCAGGGACGAGCAAAAAGATAAGTGTGGGGGTGTGATTAGTATTGGTAATTGCATATTTTTCATCACATTTGCATACTTATCTTAATAAAAATATATTTATTAATGGGTGTTTTTTCTTGTTTCTAGGTCCATGCCTTGAAGAAGAAGAGAGGCCCAAAAACTCCAACATATTTGAGGATTTTTAGAACCAAAAGAGAAGCCCAAACTTGAAGCCCAAATTTGTTAAATCAGGGAGCCAAAGTCAAAAGAGAGAAGGCTGCAACAGGGCACCCATACTGGCACCAGTTTGTAGACCCTGGCGCCAGTATGGCCGCGGCAACGCGGCCTGGGCTGGGTTTTCGCGGCCATCCTGGCACCACTCGAGTGGTGCCAGGGGCCATACCTTCCATTCAATGCACCATACCCTCTGTAGCCATAAAAACCCCCTGGGACTTTCAGAGAGGGTGATATCCAGAGTTTAGAGTTGTATTGTTACTTTGTTTTTAGATTTGTAGTTGTTGTTGTTTCTTTCTTCTTCTAGTTTTAGTTTAGCCATTAGAGTGAAAGGGAGAGCGTGTGTAAAAGTTGTATTTGAAGGTGGCAATCTAATATAAGTAACTACTTCTCGTTCTCCTTTCCATTTACTTGTGCTTTCCATTTGACTTTAATTTCTTGTTGTAGTGTAACTCACTCTCTTTACCTCTTCTCTTTTGTTGTTTCTCTTCTTAACCATGTCTAACTAACTCTTTCATTGCATGGCTAACTAACTAATAGCCCACTAATCTCTAATAACTTGTTTGATAAACCCAAATGAGTCAATAGTGTCAACTAATTGCAAATAAGAGCTAGGGTATCTTAAGACGAGGGATCTAACTCTAACTTACATTCAAGTATTCATTTTCTTATATTCATGCTTAACGGCTTTTGATGATCTATGGATTGCATGCTTTACTTGTTTTTGTAAGTTAGAGATTTTTCTTTTAACTTTGCCGATACCATTAGTGCACTTGTGTCTTTCCCTATTCTCGCCTTTAATTGGATCCAAATAAGGGAATGTCCAAGTTTTTGCTGTGTTAAGCTAAGTTATAGGAAGAACTTTCACTCGATTTTCACGTGAACAGTTCCTATGCATAAGGGGTATGCTTATCTATGATCTATCATGAGGCTACATCTTCAAGAAGTTAGGGATTAGTGGGAGCACTTAGTAGAAAATGAGCCATGCGTTTTTACCATTAAGAAAATCCAACTTTACAAACTACCAAATCATTCTCAAACAATTCTTGAAACCAACTTGCTTTCATTTTCCAATTCTTTATTTGAAACGAAGAACTTTCTCTTTTCTTGAACAAAGAAGCCGCATCAAGCTTTCATCGCTCTCCCTCCTTGTGGATACGACACATATAGCACTTCGCTACTACGGAAGAATCGCAAAAGCAGTAACATCGACCAACACTCTTTTTACTTATTCTTGTGCTTGCTTTTTGCTAATCAAGTGCTTAGCAAAGGATCTCTCTAAGATGGTTAAACCAAAAACTAGAGCTCAAAAGCTCTGATGCCAATTAAAAGTACACCCAGAGAGGGGGTGAATAGGTAGAGTGCTAATCTAATGGTCAATAATGTGGAAATGCAATAATTATAAATTGAATGATGCAAACAGTCAACTCAAATAAAGAAGTGAAGTCAGATTCCCCATTAAAGGTTCTAGAAATTCTTCTCAATATTTTTCTAGACAATGAGTTAAGGTGCTCAATTGCCTTCTTGATTCAGAGAGTGAAAACTGACAAGTAAAAATGATACTAGCGATGAATAGCAAGTGAAAAAGAATGTAAAACACAAGTGTAAGCAATAGCAAGTAGAGTAGAGCAAGAGAGAATGCAATCACAAATACAAGAGATTTGTTTCGAGGTTCAAACACAAAACTCTACATCCCCGCCTTCACCGCATGAAGGATTTCACTATCCACTGAGGATCTTTTCATAAAGGAGCCTCCACAAAGGAAATACAATTACCAAGACCAGAGTGCACAACTGCAACTCTCAATCCTCTACAAAAGAGGTAGCACAATGCCAATGAGGTTTATAAACTCTTGGTGATCACAAAGTGAAATCACCTAGAGGGGGGGCGAATAGGTGATAATGCTAATCAATGCACAAATTTAAAATGATATGATGCAACGATCACCCGAAACAAGATTAGAAGCCGAATACCCCGTGAAGGGCTCTTAACTCCTTCCTCTGATTCCTCTAAATAAGAGTTTGAGGTGCGCAATGCATCTTATTGTGAGAGTATTGATCGACAATATAATAATGAATGGAAAGCAAGTAAATAACACAAATAAACTAATCGCAAACACAGAGATTTGTTTCGAGGTTCGAGCACCCAGCTCTACGTCCCCGCCTTCACCCAGAAGGATTTTCGAACTACTATAACTTTCACAAAGGATTACAACCATAAGGGAGTACCCAACTCCTCAATCACACTCCTCTAGTCCAGAAGTAGTGGAGCCACAAATACAATAATATCTTGGTGATCAAAAGACCACAAACTCTCTTTTGAAAAACTTTTTCCCTTACAAAAACCCTAGAGAATAATGTATAGGATTGAAGCTCAAGTTTTGTAAGTGAAAAATAAAATGAAATTGAAGAGAGTTTTGAATCAAAAACTTCAGAGAAAAGAGAGAATTTTGAGCACAAAAACTGAGAGCAAAAACTTCTTTTGAATAGACTCAAACTTTGATTTCTTTTGCAAAGATTGTTGTAATCTTCTCAACCCTAATCATCCCTATTTATAGGATAAAGGTAGGGATTAAAAGATAAACTGTTATTATGAATAATTAGAAAAGATTAGACCCAAATCTAGCTCTCAAATTCGTTTGGAGAAGAAAACCATGTTTAAAAACATGTTTAAAAAACTAGCCATTTGGGCTGAAATTTAGCTCACGGTCGACTGGCCGGTCGACCGGTTTTCAAAAAAATTGACCGTTGCAAGCCCACGGCCGACTGCCTGGTCGACCGTCCCAAACAGAAACTAAGGGTGCTTATAGTCGGTCGAAGCTCGGTCGACCGACATGGGGACCGGTCGACCGCTCGGTCGACCAGGTAACATGCACACATGCACACACCCAAACGGTCAGAAGTGTGGTCGACCGCCCGGTCGACCATTCTGACCTGAAACAAAGCCGGTCGACCGCAATAGGTCAAAACTGACTATTTTTCAGAATGATTTTGAAGATCTAATTAATTTTCAAAAAAAGTTTTGATGAAGACTTAGTACACTACATAAAACAGAGTTTGTAAACATTAAAATAGGTTTTTATATAAAGGAAAAATATCTTGTTAAAATTATGTGCAAAATCTTGTGTGTGGGGAATATTGAGCTTCAACACTATACACTATCCTTTAATAAACTAAAAGTATAAAAGAAGTCTCCGAGCCGCGTTATGCCAAGCTAGAACCTCCTCTCCTATGAAACGTCCTCTTGCGCCATTTACCTATCAACATGCTTTTAGCGCCATTATCCTTGCAATATGCTGAAAAACTATCAAAACTAGTGCAAACCTGAAACTTATTCTAAAACAACTTATTAGTACCAAATAGCTTATATGTGTTTTGTTATCATCAAAACTTAAACAAATAGAGAGTGTAACCTTTTGGGCCAACAATCTCCCCCTTTTGATGATGACAAAACATATAAGCTATAACACAAGATATAAATGTGAGGTAAAAGCTCCCCCTCAAATAATGCTATATTACACAAGAATAAAACAATTTATTATGAGAAAAATTTTGAATTTTTGAAAATTTTGCAAGCAACCATAAAACACCAAATCATAAACCCAAGCCAATAAAACACATATTTCTCCCCCTTTTTGTCATACATTTAAAAGGGATATGTTAGCAAGAAAACTTCTTTATTCAACAACACAAACATTTAGTTCACCACATATAAAAGAAAATCTATTATAGTCAAGTGGTTTAGTGAAAATATCGGCAAGTTGAAAATCGGAAGAAACATAATCAATATCAATATCACCTCTCTCAAAATGATCTCTAAGGAAGTGATATCGAATCTCAATGTGCTTAGTCTTACTATATTGATTTGCATTCTTAGTCATATGAATAGTACTAGTATTATCACAAAAAATTTATATGGTCATAATGCAAATCATAATCAAGGAGAGTATTTTTCATCCAAAGGACTTGTGCGCAATAAGCCCCCGCCGCGACATACTCCGCCTCGGCGGTTGAGAGGGTTACCGAATTTTGTTTCTTGGAAGACCATGAAACAAGACAATTACCAAGAAATTGACATGTTCCACTAGTACTCTTCCTATCCACTCTACAACCCGCATAGTCGGCATCTGAAAAAGTCGTCATTAGAAATCTCCGGTTTTCAGATACCATAGACCCATTCCAATAGTGCCCTTAACATAACAAATAATGCGTTTTACCATAATTAAATGAGATTCTTTGGGACAAGATTGGAATCTAGCACAAAGACACACACTAAACATAATATCCGGCCTACTAGCCATTAAATACAACAAACTATCAATCATGCTTCTATATAATTTTATATCAACACACTTATCTTGGTCATCCTTATCAAGCTTGGTGGTGGTAGCCATGGGAGTATTGCAAATTTTTGAGTCTTCAAGCCCAAATTTCTTGATGAGTTTCTTGGAGTACTTGGCTTGACATATGAAAATCCCATCACGCATTTGCTTGATTTGGAGTCCAAGAAAATAGTTCAATTCTCCCATCAATGACATCTCAAATTCACGTTGCATACATTGTTCAAACTCCTTGCAAAGTAACTCATTAGTAGAACAAAGATTATATCATCAACATATATTTGAACTATAAGAATGTCACTATCAACATGTTTAGTACATAATGTGGTGTCTACTTTACCTTTAATAAAATCATTTGAAAGAAGAAAGCTAGATAGCCTTTCATACCAAGCTCTTGGAGCTTGTTTTAAACCATATAATACTTTATCTAGTTTGAAAACAAAATTTGGATGAACAAGATCCACAAAACTGGGAGGTTGTTCAACATAAACTTCCTCATCAATAAAACCATTTAAGAATGCACTTTTTACATCCATTTGAAAAATTTTAAAATTTAATAAGATGCATAAGCTAGTGTGATCCGTATGGCTTCTAGCCGTGCTGCGGGTGCAAAGGTCTCCTCAAAGTCGATTCCTTCAACTTGAGTGTAACTTTGGGCCACTAACCTAGCCTTATTCCTAATAACATTTTCTAACTCATTTAACTTGTTCTTAAAAATTCACTTAGTACCAATTATTGGTCTATCATGAGGTCTAGGAACAAGGTGCCAAACTTTGTTGCGCTCAAATTGATTGAGCTCTTCTTGTATAGATAGCAACCAATATGAGTCACCCTCGGCTTCGAGGATGTTTTTGGGTTCAAAATGAGATATGAAAGCATAATTCTCACACAAATCATGGAGTTTGGAGTGAGTGGTTACCCCCTTTTGATACATCACCTATGATGAGATCTTTGAGATGATTTGAGGCGTATCTCTAATCTTTAGGAAGTGGTTGTGATTGTTCCACTTCATCCTTTTGAACTTCACCAATAGGTTCTTGCTTGTCTACTTGGATGGGTAAGTCCTTCAAGGATATTTTCTCCATGTCCTCACCTAATGAGTCAATCTCTACAACATTCTGAACAAAAGCATTACATTCATCAAATTTAACATGCATAGATTCTTCAATGGTATGAGATGATTTATTGAATACTCTATATGCTTTGCTAGTACTAGAATAGCCAACAAAGATTACTTCATAAGCCTTAGCATCAAATTTACCCAAATTATCTTTGGTGTTCAAAACAAAACACTTGCATCCAAAAACTTTACAGTATGAAACATTTAGTTTTCTTAAATGATAGATTTCAAAAGAGGTTTTGAAAGTATTTTTACACGAATAAATACGGTTTGATATGTAGCATGCGGTGTTTACGGCCTCGGCCCATAAGTATTGAGGGAGCCCATATTCACTTATCATAGTCCTAGCCATTTCTTGAAGAGTTCTATTCTTTCGTTCGACTACTCCATTTTGTTGTGGAGTTCTAGGACATGACATTTCATGCTTAATTCCATTTTCATCACAATAAGTCATGAAGAGTTGGTTGACAAACTCACCACCTCTATCACTTCTTATCCGTAAAATCAAAAATCCTTTTTCTTTTTCAACCCTCTTTCAAAAAATCTTAAAATTCGAAAAAGTTTGATCTTTATGCTCTAAAAAAAAAACCCAAGTGAAACGAGAAAAATCATCGACTAAAACCAAAACATATCTACTTCCATTTAAGCTTTTAGTTTTAGTTGGTCCAAAAAGATCCATGTGAATCAATTCTAATGGCCTAGATGACATGATATCTTTGATTGGTTTGAAAGAAGACTTGGTTTGTTTCCCAAGTTGGCACGCACCATAAATGCGGTCTTTTTCAAACTTCAAACAAGGAATATCCTTTACCAATTCCTTAGAATTAATTCTAGCAAGGTGATCAAAAGATGCATGTCCTAATCTTCTATGTCATAACCATGAAATTTCATCAAAAGCATTTAAACATTTAGTAGAACAATCCAAATTAAGCATGTCAATAATATAGACATTATTTTCACGAAATCCAGTAAGAATACAATCATTGGTTTTACAATCAAAAATTTTGCAAGAAGATTCATCAAACAGAACTTTAAGACCACGATCACATAGTTGACTAATACTAAGCAAGTTATGTTTAAGCCTATCAACAAGAACTACATTTTCTATTAAAGGAGATGCACCAATCTTAATGTTACCTATACCGATGATGATGCCCTTGGAGTCATCTCCGAAGGTGATGGTGCCACCTTCATCGTACCTTGATAGGGTTGTGAAATTTTTGATGTCCCATGTCATATGCCTTGAACAACCACTATCAAGGTACCACCGCTCCTTACGTCTTGGAGCCTTGGTGTGTACCTACATCAAATAATTTAAGACATGATTTTGGTACCCATATTTCTTGGGTCCTAAAGAGTTAGTGTTTTGAACCCACACAAGATTATTTGTACTATTTATATGATCATAGAAAAATTTAGCTAAATGGCCATTCCGGCCACAATAAGTACATTTATAAATTCTTCCATATTTAAAAGCATAATGAGCATGTGGCTTACAAACATGTGAATTGTGAGCATGAGTAGTTTTAGCATGATTGACATGTGATGTGTTGGCATGATGAGCATGTGGAGTTTTGGCATGAGTAGTTTTATCATTTTTAGCATGTGGAGTGTGCCTATGCTTCTTTGAAAACATTTCTTCTAATTTAGTAGTGTTAAAAGCACATTCTTTTAAAACATTTTCCAAATCATTGATTTTAGTTTTTAACATGGAAAATTCATTTTCATCAATTTTAGGATATTTAGCTTTACAAGCAACTCTATAGGCATCAAAATCTCTTTGTGTTGAAATAAGATTAGAAGATAGTTCATCCTTTTCTTTTGAAGAAATGACAAGTTGATTTTTAAGCATTTCAATTTCCTTTTTCAATTTTGAACACTCTACCTTTTTATCATCAAAACTTTCTGAAAGTTCAACGAAAGCATGTACTAACATTTCTCTACTTATTTCACTTTCATCATCAAGTAGTTGGTGAAATCACCTAGAGGGGGGTGAATAGGTGATAGTGCTAATCTAAAAACTAAATGCGGAAGCTAAAAACTATTTTTCAACACACTTAATAAAACCAACAAGTGTAGCCGAATTCCCCGTGAAGGGCTCTGGACTAACTCCTCTTGATTCCCTAGATAAGGGTTGAGGTGCTATATGAAGCTCTTGTTGGTTAAGTATAAGTGAGGCACACAAACAACCAAGCATATATAAGATATAGCAATATAAAATATGCAAGGCACAAAACAAATGCAAGCAAATAGATATGATGCTATGAATGATGCTTTGCACAAAATAAAATAGAGAGAGTTAGAGAGACAATGGATCAAACGCAAACACAATGATATGTTTCGAGGTTCGAGCCCCTAGCTCTACGTCCCCGCCTTCACCGAGAAGGATTTCCGATCCACTATCTCCCACCGAGGGAACCTCCACCGAGGAGGATTTGTTACAACAATAGGAGTACCGAACTCCTCTCTCAAACACCACCTCACAACCAAGGGGTAAGCTCGTAGCCAAACAACCACAAATCACCTCTACCGAAGAGGGATACAAACCAAACTCCACCTCTCACAAGAGGGAGCAAACCACAATCCTCAACCTCTACCAAAGAGGGAGCAAATCAATCACCCGATCAACCTCTACCAAAGAGGGATACAACAAAAGCAAGGGTGTTTACAACTTGGAGATTTCCACAACCTCAAACAATCTCTTTATCCACAAAACAAGATCCTAATAGAATAGGATAGTATGATAGCTCAAGTGCGGAAAAAATGAGTGTTTTGATCAAAGAAAATCTCTTGGGAAAATACCAAATTGATATAGAAATGAAGAACAAGAAACCAATTCCCAAAAACCTATTTTCTTTGAAAATAACAAAACACTTAAAAACAAACAAGATTGATCTTTTGGCTCTTTAAACACTTTTGAAAACTTATTTTTAAAACCAGAGAATGGGGAAATTTTTGCTCTAAAAAATCTTCTCCAAAATCCCAAAGAAATGGGGTTTATATAGGCCAAACAGAAAACTAGCCATTAGGCTGATCTGTCAGCCTGATAGGCTTGCAGTCGACCGGCCGGTCGACCGCCAACGGTCATAAATATGACCGTTGGGCCAACTCGGTCGACCGCCCGGTCGACCGCCCAGATACAGAGAGCAAAGCTCTCTGGTACGGTCGACCGCCCGGTCGACCGGCCCATTGCCTGCCAGATGTGCACAAGGCTGTGCACGTCGGTCGACCGACCGGTCGACCGTCTCTGGCTTACAGTCGACCCGACCGGTCGACCGCCAAAGCCTGGCAACCACTGTTCTGGGTCAGACACTGGGGTTAAAAATAATTTTTAAAATTCCTTTATCTCTTCTAAAAATCCTCAAAAATAGTTTTAACATTTTGCATTGATATATAAACATGTGATAAAAGTTTCAACTCAAATATCAAGCAATTCAAACTATTTTTGTGTCTTATCATTTTTACCAAAAACCAAAACATGTATTTTATCAAACTGGATTTTTCAATAGGAAAACTGATTTTTCCTAAAACATATTGAAACACAAAAACATGATATTTAAACACATTCAAGCATGTTGCATATGGACATAAGTCCAATATACATGAAACATATATATCATAGTTTTTGTCTTTAATTTCCAAAATAATGTTTTGTTAAAAATACCAAAACATAAAACTACATGAATAGGTATGTCAAACTAAGTTTGTATAAGTCATGTAAGCATGTGTGTATATAGAGCACATCTAATATACATAAAATAAAGTAAACTTATTTTGATCAATCTATTCATAAAAATCAAATCCAAATATAAAAAGTGTGTGTTGTGCACTTGAGCATATCAACTATCTAATCTTTACACATGGATCTAAAACACACTAAACTAAACTATGGATACCTAAGTCTTCTTGACGATCTTCCATCTTCAAGTCGACTCGATCCAAAACTCCGTGATCCAACGAGCAAGGCTATGTATGATCTTGATGCTCGGGCTCTGGAATCACCAAGCGAAGGCTTCCAAACTCCTTTTTTGAAGCAATCACCAACTAATACTTTGTTACATGATCTGAAACTAAAATCACAAGATTATTAGTAAACATAACTACATGAGTTAATCATCATCAAAACTAGAGTGGAAGGCCTCTGGGCCAACAATCTCCCCCTTTTTGATGATGACAAAACTCATGGAGTTATATATGCATGGATTAAAGTTAAGCTTCAAAGAAGCTCTCCCTTAACACATGCATAAACAAATAAACATAAATATGCAATGAATTATGAAACATGAAACAAGAAACATGCATAGATATGCATAAACAATAAAAGGCTCTAGATACCAATGAGATTTTCAAAAAAACAAATAAACATGCTCTAGATACCAATTAAACTTAATATATGCAAAACATAAATATACATAAAAAAAATGTACCAATCATGCATATATAGAGAAGAGTTTGAGTTTATATGCATGTTAAACTCTCAAATAATTCTCCCCCTTTTTGTCAATCATCAACAAAGGGGTAAAAGCAAAAAAAGCAAAACAATAAATTTTTCTCCCCATTTTGTTCAAAACAAAGAATCAACAAAAAGTAAAAACCAAAACAATAAAAACAATGTTTTGACCCTTTTTGTCTAAAAAAAAACAAAGTCAATAAGGGGTGACTTTAAATATGATACAAATTAAAAATATGTCAATGAAGTGCCTCTTGATACCAATTTAAAAAAATGAAAACAACATCTTGATAAATTGAAATAATTGTTCATTTTAAAATATGATATCAATTTGAAATTTTTATTTTCTATCATAAAGTAAGGGAGTGGAAATACAAATACCAATTGAAATATTTAAATCAAATTTTCTCCCCCTTTATGAAATACAAACTAAACACATGCATAAGCTTGTTAAGGATACCAATTGAAAACTAATCAATTGAAACATGATATTCATTAAAACATACAAGCTTAAGCATGAACAAGATATATATGTATGAAATTTAAATACCAATTGAAATTGATACAATTGAAATTGAAAGCATACATACATACAAACATATATGAGTATACAAGAAAGGTCAAAATTGATACCAATTAAAAGAATCCAATGATACCAATTGAAACAACAATAATATCTAAGTATATCTCATATTACAATGAAGAATACGAACTAGTTAAAACAAAAAGTTTTGTTAACTAGTACGAAATCCTTCAAGTAAGGAATAAAACAAAAATATATTTCATGAAAAATGAAATCCACATGATATTCAACACTCAAGTCAACAAAGCACATATAGGACTCATGAAAACAAAACATGAGCAAACAAGTAGGATGAGTGCATAATTAAAAATGTGAAGATCATGATCATGAAAGTATTCAATTTAGCTCAATATTCCTTGAAACAGGAAAATCTTCAAACTTATTTAATCTTCAAGGTATATGTATGTCTTATACAAACTAAAGTTTACATACGTATCCAAACACAATGAGTCCACAAAGATATATGCATGAAGGCACGTGGCTCAAAAGGATGTATATGTTTAATAATAGTTTGGATAAGATGGACATATACATGAAGTTTAAACATAAATACATGAAAACATGAATAACTGAATTTTAATCAAAACAAATTTCATTTCAAAGTATATGTATGATTTGTCAACACAAGAAGTATACATACATATCCCTAAACACAATTGAGTCTATATATATAGATTTGCATGAAAAGCAAATGACTCAAGAGGTATACATGTATATCTTAAAGTTTGGCAAATAAACATATACATGAAATGAAAACTCATAAAACAAATTCAAAAATAGGAATACAAGTTTAAAATGCAGGATCATCAAAACTAGACTATACTAGCACATCTAATGGGAACAAATAAGCATTCAAGTACAAACATATATAGATTTATTTGTGACCCACTATATGCACAAGTATATATACTAGTTTTAATAAAAACTAACATCTAAACATGTAATCAACACATGAAGCATAAAAAAAGATATGAATAAACATTGAAAAACATAAACATGATTATTATGTGAATTCACATGTTATTAGAGCTATGATAAATATGATAGCTAAACAAAAGTGAGAACACTAAAATAATGGTCCATATTAAACATGGGTGTTTCAAAGGCTATACGTGCATGTCAATGGTCTAATAATCATGACATTTTCATAATAATCCATAAACATCAAAAACATGCTAATAATGAATAAAATGAAAATCATGTAAACAATAATTAGGAGTTAGGAATCGTTACCAAAACCTAGAAGGTAACTTTCCTTGTCTCCAAAACATGGTGGTCCTCTCCACCAAACATCCCTTGAAAGTGATGCATCCAAAATGTTCCTTTAAGTACGAAACGCATCCACTCCAAGGTACCGCTACTCTCACTTCATGCGAGAGCCCACACCTACATCAAAAATAATAGGAGGGGGGTCTTTGGTACCCATATCTTATTGGGTCCATGGGGGTTAGTACCATTCCTAACCCAAACAAATTTATTTGCTAAATTTATATCATGTATTCTATCAAAGCAAAATTTAGCAAGGTGGCCCTTACGTCCACAATGTGTACAAGTGTACACATGAGCATACAAAGTGTGATGGTGTCCGTGAGGAGAGATGTGTATGTCGTAGAGGGTGTGCATGAAAAGATGGAACTTGTTTCTTTTGAAACAAAGATTCCAAACGTGTATGGCTCTTGGCACATTGGCTCAAAGTGGAGCCCAAACAAACAACACTCTTCTTAAGCATGGATATATCTTATTCAATTAAAGAAGAGGTGGCACACGCAATAGGTGAAGTGTGAGATACTACCCTAGCATGGCAAACATGCGCATCAATATTATTTTGTAAAGAAACATTTTTCTTTAAAAACAACATCTAAATCATTTGAAATAGAGATTATTTTATTTTTCAAAGCAACATTCTCTTTTAAAACAAAATCAATTTTTGAAGACAAGTTTTCATTTTTCTTTAAAACTTTTTCACAATTATTTTTATTCTTCAAAAATTCATTTTCTTTTAGTGCAAGTTCAAGTTGAGATTTCAATGAATCCCTTTCATTAGAAATCTCCTCTTTCTTTTGCAAAACAATGTCAAGTCTAGAAATCAAATTTTTATTTTTATTGTTAAGGCCTAGACTTTTCTTTTTCAAAATCTTATATTTTTCAATTAATTTTTCACAAACTATGGAAAGTTCTTCATTCAAAGTGTTGGCATCAATATTTTCATCACATGAAGAATTAGAATCAAAACTATCTAGTTGAGATTCCGATTGTACCTCAAGGGAGTCATTCCCTTGGACCATTAAGCATTGTGACTCGGATTCTCCACTAGACTCCTCCGGTTGGATTGGCAATTGAAGCTTGGAGGTGGTTGTGGTTGTCAACATGTTCCACACTGCAAATGCGGAATCAAAGTTAGAAACAAGTATAAGATAATCTTTTGAAAGCGTGCTTCTAATAGCCTCAAGGGCTTGCGCATTGGCCTCTATATGCTTGCTATCACTATGGTAGGATTCCTTGGTAATGGCAAGGTGAACCTTATATCCTAGGGCTTGTAAATAGATGGACATCCCAGTCTTCCAAACAAGAATGTTGGAAGGGTCAAACATAGGTGGGGTCATGAAGTCCATGAATGTAAACTATATGTGTGCAAACAAGCAAATGCAAATGTAGATTAGCTAAACAACGGATCTCACTCTTAGGATGTTAAGCCTAAGTATCAGGAGCGTAGGCTCTGATACGAATTGAAATCACGTAGAGGGGGGTGAATAGGTGATAGTGCTAATCTAAAAACTAAAGGCGAAAGCTAAAAACTATTTTTCAACACACTTAATACAACCAACAAGTGTAGCTGAATTCCTCGTGAAGGGCTCTGGACTAACTCCTCTTGATTCCCTAGATAAGGGTTGAGGTGCTATATGAAGCTCTTGTTGGTTAAGTATAAGTGAGGCACACAAACAACCAAGCATATACAAGATATAGCAATATGAAATATGTAAGGCACAACACAAATGCAAGCAAATAGATATGATGCTATGAATGATGCTTTGCACAAAATAAAATAGAGAGAGAGTTAGAGAGACAATGGATCAAACGCAAACACAATGATATGTTTCGAGGTTCGACCCCCTAGCTCTACGTCCCCGCCTTCACCGAGAAGGATTTCCAATCCACTATCTCCCACCGAGGGAACCTCCACCGAGGAGGATTTGTTACAACAATAGGAGTACCGAACTCCTCTCTCAAACACCACCTCACAACCGAGGGGTAGGCCCGTAGCCAAACAACCACAAATCACCTCTATCGAAAATGGATACAAACCAAACTC